>JABVXS010000447.1:0-31722 GCA_013365335.1 Madathamugadia hiepei
CAATAACAAGGGAAATGCAACACAACAACAACATGCATCTATGGAACCGGACTTAAGAAGACAATGCTCCACAGAAGCGGACCCTGCAACCAAGCGGGACAAACGCTAAGGAAAAAAAATAGATTTTTAAAGTGGGAAAACTGATCGACTTTTTGAAGAAAAAGACTGAAGAAATCTCGTCTCTAATTTTGTTGGATTTTTCGCCGTGTTGTAAACATTAAGTGCTGTGAAAGATTTCGAAACCCATGCGAAAGAGTGAAAGGTAATGAAAACCCTCAGCTAGGTCAAATATTTCTTATTTAAATTTCAGGTCAGGCAGCAGGCAACCAACAACATTTTCCGAATGGCAGTTACTTGCTGTACTTCATCGAGCCAATTTATTGCAATATTACGACGAATTCATTGCTCAAGGTTGAAAGATTTACATGCTTCTTCATAAATTTTCATTTTCATATTTGGTACTTCCAGCAGCGACCAATGTTCGTCTTCTGTTTACTACTTCCGTCTTCCGTTCTCAATCAGTGAGATCAGTGAACACTATCAAGACTGAAAGCTTTCAATTCTTCTTTCCAACAATTTTCCGCTCGTTATTGTAGCATTCGAGATGATCGCCATTGCAAGACTTTCTTTGATCTTAGTGATTTGTCGAAATTTCTTTCATTATAGTCCTTGCCAAGCCATTGCCTTTGAATTGTTCTATTTGAGGTGAAACTTTGGTTAGTATGTGACATCCACATTTTCCCTTCTCTCTTCTTCAATATCCTTGACTTATATACTAAGTAAGTAGGTATCACGTGCGCATCTATAAGCTTAAAAGCAGTCCAGCGATGTCATAGATGAGTCAAACAAAATATAGTAGCTTTTACATTTCACAGACTTTTGTTTCGCATTTCTCACTTTGTCATATATGAATTTTCTGCTAGTTCATGTGAGTCACAATGCTTCATGATAGTGCTATATTTCGTTAGATGACAGTACATAAGATCAGGGACACTGAGTAATCACGTCCAACGACATCAGAACCTTTCGCCTCGTCATAAAATCCTTACACTTAAAGATTTTTGGGAACCTTTAAATCTGGAAATATTGTTTGTAGCAAAAAAAATATTTAATCTTGTGCGACAATTTTTACATTTGTCAAAACTTCAATTAAATTTTCACATCACATGCGTCGTTAAAAGAAGTCTGAAAATCATTAATTGATGATAAATTTCTTTGCATATCCGCCGCCTTTATGTTATTTGATTTTTTCTATCATACGATAATTGAGTTTCAGTTTTTAGGCGGAGATGACATTAATCAATTTATGACATGCGACGAACACGAATTCCTGGAAATAATGTCAGTAGTAGGAATGGCATCAAAACCTCTTCATGTTCGACGGTTTCAACGGACGCTTACTGTCAGTAATTCATTCGTAAGAGAATTTTTTTGAAATATAAGAATACTAAGACTTTGATATGAAGATGACTCATCCAACAGTCTTCTATCCCTGATGTTCACTTTCAACTAAAGACTTTATTGCTGTCGGCGAGACAATACCTTCCAAGTCCAAAAACCTATTGTGGGTAGTCCCAGCAGTTTAAGTTTTTCAAATATTATAATCGAATGTAAGTATTAATTTGAGGAATTCAGCAAAGATCCAGATGCATTCAGTCTGGTTGCAATCCAGCAGATCGGTTTGCCTCCTGCTGCTGCCGCAAGCCACGGATATATCCCACCAACATCATCAGCTACTCCAACTGCTGCCCTGCAGTTTTTCCTGTCATCACAAAATTTAGCTGCTGCAAGTTTGGCTGTTGCTGCCGGTTTACCGTGCACTAGTCCGTCTACCACAGTAAATTTTCATTTTTCCATTGAAAAATTACCCAATTTATTGTCAAGTAAGGCTAATTGAGATGTTTGGAGACGTCGAACTTCGTATAACTTTAAATGAAAGAGAATCAAGTGCGTCATATTTCACATTTCCTTTGATTTTGCTAATCGAACTGGATAAAATTTTTCAGCACGATCAGAGCTCACCACGATCGCTTTTACAACCACTAGTTTCAGTAACAGGTCAGCGGGGTGTTCAAATTTTCTACCTATCATTTTCTTTACTTGATAAATATTACGATGCGTTCTGCAGTAGTTAAAAATTCTAGTATTGACTTAATTGACCTGATTTAAGCAAAAAAACTATTACTGCTGAAGGGATTATATCAGTTCCAGATTCAGTTGCTATTTCTGCAATAAATTCAGCCAAATAATTATTTCAGCAATTTTGGAAATGTGTTCAAATTTTCTTTGTAATCGTTCTACTTCAACTGATTGATTATTAATCAAAACTGAATTATAGGATCCGAATCGCTCCATGAATTATTCAGTGCAGCAACGGTAGCTGCGGTAGCCGGGGTAGGTGCTTCGGGGACAACATCAACCACAGCAACAGTTGGTGCTACAGCCAATGTGATGGCGGGTGATTTTCTGACAAGTTTAGTAGCTGGTATAACGCCATCTAGCGGTAGTTGTGGCAGTAGTAGCGGTGCTACATCCAATTCCATCCTGGGATTGGAATCGGCGACATCGTCCAAGATGGCATCCTCATCCACTGAACATACATCCACAACATCGGGCTTAATCCAACTTTCTGCAGGCTCTCCGACAAACAGTAACGAAGCGAACTGCGATTTTGATCAGTTAGGAGTAGGTGAGGACGAAGTTATTTCCATTCTGTGGAATAGTGCTCACTCAATCTTTCCTTTTCCTATTCTTTCCGCCTTAGAATGCATGGAAATGAAGAACTTTTTGCAGGAATAAGTACGATATCGGAGACGCCAGTATTGACGGAAGCTCAAATCGGTAGGCTTGCTCAGTGTTCTCATCGTCTTATAGAACAAATGCCACACCTAGAACCCAAACTGATACAGAATAAAAAGAAAATCAGTCGGTAAGGAGTTTCTGAACTTGCCAACATTTCGATAAATGTTGTGAGATTTGAATTCAGGCGAGTGAGACGGAAATACTGGATAATATCTCGGTTCGATGGATAAAAAGCGATATCAATTCTTGGGATACTTTTTGTGTTTTGTTGAGTTCATTTTGCTTTAAGCTTTAGGATTAATTAAATGAGAAGTTTGAAAATACATCGCCCACAATTTCGGACATCTCCGGATTAAGGAGAAATTTTAAGGATTCAAATCAGTTTCTCTAGCATTTTTTCTTTTCAAGGGAGCTATTGGATGTAATGCAGTTGCCGTACGGTTCACCCCAACGTCTGCAGGAATATCGGAGATATTCAGCTATTTATGGGCGCTTTGATGCGAAACGTAAACCAGATAAACCATTAACTCTGCATGAGGTTTCAGTAAATGAAGCAGCTGCGCAATTATGCCTTCGGCAACCTGCGCTTTTGACCAGGCGTGATGAATTGTTTCCACTTGCTCGACAGGTTCGAAATTCTTTGTGGTACAAGTCTCTTAAACTTAAAAAATTTGTACGTAGTTCATTTTAACATTTAAAGAATTTTTATGATCGCTTATTTTGTTGCAGGTAGTAAAGGATGCGGGTTATAGCTATGTAAAAGGAATGAAGAAAGGTGAATCAGATGTTAAAAGGCAACGATCGTTAGTTATAACGGATTCATCTTATCCTAACGAACTGTCCCAATCTCCACAAAGCTCTGCATCAGCCGGGTAAATTCATGCATTATTGTAATGACGGGTATTTTAAGATTCACGAGAATTTCTTTGGAAAAATTTCATGATTTCTTTGGAATTTTACTGTTTTTGGTTTATCTAAATAGGCGTATTAAAAGAAGTTTGGTCTATTTACCATCGTAGAGACGAGGCTTGTGGTAAAGCTTTTGTTCATTTGAAATGCCGAGTTAAGTAAGGATAATTTAACAAAAGTAAGTCGTTAATTCCGTGGAAGTTATAGAAGCCCAGGGTTAGACGAGAGTACTGTTGATTCTGGAAACGAACTAATCGTTGCGTCATCATCGTCGGTGGTAGCAAAGATTGGTTATTGTGAAGGCACCGTTTCTTCAAGCCGGAAAAAACGTCGTCGAGAATCATCGCAAGAACAGGAACAACAGGAATTATCGTCAACTGTGGTACCTCTTACAGCAACCGAAAGGCAGCAAAGATTAGTGGTTAAACGTCGTGCTACTTCTGAGAAACAATACAGCACAACCAATGCCGTCAGTGATGATACATAACTTCCTTCGGCTGTCATTTGAAGAATATATTCAATATCGACTGGTAATTGGTGTCTTTCAGTATTGGATGGAAAAATATTTTAAAAAATCCGAATTTTACAAATGAGAGATAATTGATGAAACGCTGATCTCGCTGGTAATGTGAAGAGAAGGAACTAGTGCTTTGGACGGTTCCCATTCTCACCATCAGGAATGCTTGTTAAGTCCTGAATTGAGCTTATTTTAATGTTTCTGGTTTTTGATCGATTGATTGTTTCTGCAAAATGATCGTTGTAACGGACCCATTTTCCTATAAAGTTTTATAGGAACCCAATATCTTCATTCATCCTTAATTTCAAATCCCAGTCAATAATTCATGGCTTTTGGGAAATTAATGTTTCACAAAATAATTCTAACCGGTTATTTTCAGGTTATCTCTCTCCCTTTCGAAACTTCTTGGTTCGATCTATTGTATTTTTGGTAAACAGTTTTAATTTCATGCATCCGATATTTCCTAGTTCTAATATCAAAATTTTCGCGGATTAGCTGCTCATTTGCTTGTAGCGTAAATTACCGGAAATGAATCATGTTGAATTATGCAGAAACGCTCATTGAGGAAAAATAACAACTTAGAATTCATTTTTGAGCAATACTGATTGATCACAAACTGTTCATGTAAAATTGTGATAATTTTGATTAAAATTATCTAAAAAATTTAGAGCAAAAATAATGAATAAAATTCTCGTCTTTTGCAGCAAATAAATAGAAAATGAAAAGTACGAAACTGTGCAAAGACATTTGAATTTAAGTGACAATTAGAACCTTTTGTAGTAATTAACAAAGAACATGTGGTTACTCATAATTGGTCTCAATTAACTTCCGGTATCGCCTGATGGCGAAGTGTTTAATCATCAAGGATTGAACATCTCAGAAAACATATTTGCTCGCATCGGCAGCAGCTTTTGGGCCAATATTATTTTGTTCTGTTCTTTAAGAGATACAATTTGAATTTTAATAAATATAAGAAGGATTGGTAGCTCAAAAATAACTATTAAAGTAATGCTACAACGATGAATATAAAACAGTGAAGACTAATGATTCAAAAATTGCTTGAGGATCAAAAGCGGTGCCAATGGTGATTATTATTGAACTAAAAGAGACAATTTGAGTAGAACATTCTCTTAAATATTTAATTTGCGGTTAAATTCGTCTGAATTCGTAAAAGTTTTGGGTTGTTGCTGATTTCTGAGTTCGGTGTTAGCTCCAATTTACCGCATCCATCAAAATATTGTAGCCATTGATTTAAGCGGAAGTCCTGCAACACCTGATGGTGCTATCATTTTCACTATCACTCAAGCCTTGGAAGAGAAAAAATTCTCTTTTAGATCAGAATTATAACTAAAGAGGGTTTGAAATTTTGAAGTTTCATTTGGAAGATGAATCAGTTCCCTGAATTTATATTGCAAAATTGCTCTTTGGCAACTGATGATGGCCGCTATTCATTTGAATATGAATTTTTCATTTTCGTTCAACAAAATAGAATACATTCGTTGGACTCTTATGCTCTCACACCAAAATTCGAAGCAATAATTTGAAGCTTTACTCATTAATTTTTTAATTAATGGATCAGAGCGAGTGTATTCGGATAAAATATCAATATTATTTTGATATTTTAGTTTGAAACGTGCACTATCCAGCGATCAAGTACCAAAATTTTTTCTGCGACAAATTTCATTAATTTTAAATTAAAGAAAACGTGACTCGTCAATGATTCAAGCATATATTTTTGTAAAAGTCAAAATACCTCAAATTTCAGATGAAACTAGTTTGAATCAAAATTCATTCGAGCTTTTTTAACCTTTGATTTTAGTTAAAAGTAACAAAAGCTTTAGGTGTATTAGCTTCTGCGAAAAGAAATTCTTATCCGATTTCATGACAAATGACACGCACGTGATTTTATGATGAATGAACTATCTCACATAACTAAGTTTTATGCAGGTATATTGCAATTAATCGTAGCACCTCCGTAATATTGCATCAATCAGCAATCTTTTGCATTATTTTCCTACCGCACACAGAACTCTGCTAGATAAGCATGCAATTCTAATAGGCAGTCTTTTTATTTTCAAACTTTTTGATTTCAAATCTTTAACATGATCAATAGCCAAATTAGCCAATGCTATCTAATTCAATGCGCAATGCGGTTATAGGAATGATTTCAATTTTAAATAAACGGACAGAGAAGATTTCATCGTATTGTCTTTCTCAAAACACTTAAGTGATGAATCAGACTTATAAGATTACAAATTTCTTTCCCACTGTAAATTTGGAATATGACAAACTTGATCGTTGAATAACAAAATTTTTCACAAAGCAGAATTTTTCGTAATATTCCAGCCGTATAATGCTCAGAGTTGGCTCGCTGATCGATCATAAGGATTCATTCTTCTGTTGCATCAGGGATTTCACTCTACTTTCAACAATTTCAAAAATATGAAATTATAACCTGGAGTTATCATATTAAACTGGAGTGTTGAGATTTTCAATGATGCACCAAACAAAATACCCAACAATCAGGCACGGTATTGGGCTTGTAATTAACTACCTGTATCAGTGGGCAATTACTGAGAGTTTTATTAGCAGGTGCTCGGTTCTCTTTGACAATTTGTATTCTCAAGCAATAACAATCGTTTCAATTTCAATGTCATTACTGGAGAATACCTATTCCCAAGCGAACCGTTAACGATAAGAATAGGCATTTCGTCGGAAGAATTGATCACGTAAAACTCAACTTGGGGTTAATTCAATGATAAAGAAAAATCACCCAATTGAAGTGAAATAAAGTAATCGAAGATAAGGGAAACTTTATGGTTTCGAAAACTTTTAAATTTACGAAAAAGAACAAGTTGCTTTCCATGGAAACAATCAGATTATCAAAAAGTGCAAAACGGTTGGTCAGTGATGCATCGAAAATCTGAAAAATCTTAATAATGTATCGGAGAAAAGTCTTTGAGCAAGTTCAAATCTAAGCCATCAATTCAGAGAAAAAAGACATACATTCGAATAAAGGACTTTAAGGACGCACATCCAAAAGACAATACTACTATTCCTTAACAAGTCAATCAGTTTTCTATTTTTTATTGGAAAAAGCAATTAAAATTAGATCAATTAATACTAATACTAATGTTATGATCAGATTGATTACTCAGTGCATTTCTGTACATCAAGACTTATTATATTCCAGAAATGTTACCGTACAACATGTGTTCGCCGGACAATTGTATGCATAAATTGAATGCACGTCATCGATTTCGCCAGTGGTAGAAGCACATTGCTTAATTAAATAGTGGTATCGCCAGTTCCTGTGCTTGTTTTACATGAAAATTGGATATAAAAGGCTCAGTAGAAGGAGAAATGGCCATTCGTTGAATTCCTCAAATCAACATTTTGCAAGTTTTTGAGACACACAATGCTTGAAAAATGATGCTAATGAAAAGTGACTTTTTAATTAATCCTTTTTTTAATTAAGCAAAAATTGATCCTTAAAGAAATCCTCATTAAAACGCTTTGGATTGAACGAAGAAAGCGAAATTCATGCGGTCTCGTAGAAATGGAAGTCAAATGATTGGTAATTGTCGTATTTGTCGTCACGACAGGAAACGAATTTGGGGACGTAATGAAAGTTCTAGTCTTTTAAGTGATCCATCAAAGTTTCCGGCTGTCAATTTGTTGGTAGTTTAACGGAATAAGCAAAAGATAGCAACGACTTCCCGTCTTCTTCCATGATGAAGAAGCAAAAGCAAATGATCTACTGAAAGATTAGATTCATTAAATGGTTCAGCCAGCTGATGCTATCATAAATTGTCCTTACCCATACCTGTAATTAAAGATGAGACTATGGCACAACCAAAATGTGACCAATAATGAAGTAGAAAGAACCCAACTAAAATGTTAAATTAAGTAATAATGATTTTCAACTGAAACGAACATTTATTAATTTGACACCTGAATTAAATGAATAGTACACAAAATAATTTGATTAAAATGTAATTGATAGAGATGTCGAGAGAGAGAGAGAAAGAGAGAGAGAGAGAGGGGTTTCGATGTGATGTGTTTAGACAAGAAATGAATACGAATTGACAAGGAACTTTTGAATTTGAAGTACAGTGTCAACTTTTTCTTTTAATGTAGATTTTCAAAAATTTGAGCCGAAACGAGTACTAGAAGAGCATTAGTATCAGATTGGCTTTAGAAAAGAAAATGGGAAAGCCAAAAAAGGAATTGGGTCTGGTTGATTGATTTCTCTTCAGGATGTCGTGTATGTCGAATGGCTTTGTCGGTAATTACAGAATGAATCAATGATTATTTTCCCAGTCAATGTCCACTTCTCCTTATAAATTAGGTCCTCTACGGCACTTATCACTATTGCTTCATTTTTTCTGATAAAAGTTAATTTACTCTGATTTGAGCATAAAGTAAATGGAGGACTAATTTCCGGAAAGAATCACTCTTGAATCTTTGATTGATTAATGACTAAGTTTATTTTTTACGGCGTCTAGAAAAAATCATAAGTAAGAATTAGTTATTGAGAGAAAATAGCATAGCGGGAAAGTTCCCACTTGTTGCAGTGTCCTTTGTGACGTCACCTATCATGCACCATACCTGCACAAAACTTACCTAATTGCCCTACATGGATATTGTGTATGTTTTTATTAGGATCACCCAAGTGATGGGTGGATGTTTGAATGCACTGGAATGCATTATCCGATCTGTCTTTTGCCCTCCTTAGTACAAAATGCATGAAATTTAAAATGCTATCAGATGGATATAGTACCTTATTTATAATAAATTCATTGCTAGGAATTAATTGGGATTGAAGCCAGGTAGGAGACAACGGACAAGGGAATATAGTGTTGCTCGGCAACCAACTGCTACCATTAATTATCTCCGAATAAAAGAGACAACCGACCACGCCCTCATTACAGCTGTAGCTGCCTTAGAAAACATATGAGTCCTCATTTCCTTGTTTGTCTTCCTGGCATGATCAGTCATATTACTTCCACAGAGGTCATCCTACTCCGTCGCTCATTAAGCATGCAAAAATAACGGATGAGAAATTTGAATTATGATTAAGAGAGAAACTGCTCAAAACCTATTTGATTAATAATCTATTGCGAAAATATCAAAATATATTATCCTGAAATAAGGTGGAGTGCTGGAAAAATCAAAATATTTTTCATTCAAATAAGGTAAGGTAGAGTGGATACAGTAGTTTGGATTGAAAGAATTATATACAAAAAAGTTGAATTGCAAAAATATTTCTTAAATTTTCAGGAATCGATTATTCCAAATGCTAATTCGAATGTAAATCCGAAAACTTGATATTTACGCTGCCTGAAGGTTATCGTTGCGAGACGACTCGTTGCACATACATATTGGCCAATACAGAAAATACAGGTAGGTACTGAAACGGAAGAGCCTGGAAAGTTCTTTCAGGAACGAAGACGGTATCAGTGAGTTCTTCCTGTCTCTTATATGCCCAAGTGAAAGAAAAATCGCAATGATATTTTGCTCGAGTAATTCATCTGTTACTTCATTCTTTTTGCGCGATGAGAAGTGGTTCAAAGTTGGAACTAAGGACAATGTTGAAGTTGGCTACAAAATTGTTTGTGAGATGGCAGGACACAAGATAAATGCTTTGACAAATTTTGAATTGCGAAAACTTAGTAAAACTTTGGTGGGAAGATAGCAGATCGTAAGCAAAACCATTACGTATTATATAATTAGATTGATTTTAATTAAATGAATATGATTTAGAGCTTGTTGAAGTGATATTAAAATCAGGAAAGTTGAGCAAAACGCTCACTCCTCCAAAATGTTCCAGCAAAATAAAATCAATGGTCAAAGCATCCTTCGATATTCCAGGTTGCTGAATACATTTAATACATGAAATCAGGTGATCTTTTTACTTTGTCGTTCTTAATAATTGCAGTAATGCAATGGAATAGCACACATGTTCAGTGACTGGCAGACTGAAACTTTTACCATTTCAATCAGTCTTTCCTTATCCCAAAGTGAAACATTTTGTTTGACCCTTTTTCCTTCAATAATTATAAAAAGAAAGAGAAGCATAACCTGAATCAGCGAAAAAATCAGCTTCATGATTTTCCTTTTCTTCAAATCAAAATTTCTTCCGAAATATTTTCAATTTATCGATTATTTCTTCGAATTCATAGGTAGAGATGGAAAAATGCTGACACTGGACAACCGAACGTCTCAAGTTTTACTTCATAGATCATTGCATAGATCATGTGAAAATTAGATCTGGAACCCGAATTATTGTAAATTTTGAGTATCACTTTCAAAAAGTGGGATGTTGAAGTCTAATTTAAAGTAAAATTAAATTTAAGCTAGCACTCACCTCATTCCTTGATAAAATCTCAATTCATCACAATGTATTTGCGGAGAAAAAGCAGGCGAACAGTCCGATTTGCAAAGGTCAACCATGACGAATGTAGTATAATTTCTAGGATATTCAAACAAGGCGATCCTGATCAGTTCCGGGAAATAAGCTGGTTGATCGCTGGAATGGGATTGTAATGAGTGTGTATAGAAGCTCTGCTGAGTTTTCATGATATTTGGTTGACATGCAGTGATGTGATCAATATCAGTTGATCAATATCCTGATCAACTTCTGCTGCCCCATGTATCTATAATCAACGTGAATGTTCCCTTCCTACTCATAACATTCCGGAAGACTTCTACAAATCATCCGCTTTTACTATCTTCCTTTTACGCCAGTGAAGGAAAAAAAATTGAAATTTAGAAAATTAAATGTATATTTTTGTAATTTTTCCGAACAAAAATGGAGTAGAAATGAATGTATGAGAAGTAGTGAAGAGTGGTAACCTCGATATACCATGGTATAGGCAATGGAAGGGTAGCTGATACCGCTGAGTTAAAAGCCCAATCAGGCTTGGTCCCTCCTGGCCAGGACATTGTTCGATAAATGAAAGACAGAGGAAGGGATGGATGAAGTGTCCCGGCTTATAAGACTTTCCTGATTATTGCTTATTTAATTAAATGGAACGGATGTTACTGCTGCGGCTATTGCTTTTTCTTCACTCTATAATTAGTTCCATGGTGAATTGCATTCTATCAGTATGTCGCGATGCATGTCAAAGAATGCGAGCTTCATGAATGACTGATATATCTCAGCTTGTGCTCTTTTTCCAAGCTTAAACTCAATATGAACAGAAACTTTGTATCAGCCAGAACTGGGCGATTTTTGTAGTTAAAAGACTATCCGATCTATCGTCAATATCACCAGTGAAAGTTTTTAACTGCACACTGCGCCAGGAATGCTGCAGAGTTTCTGTTTAGAACAAGCTTTCTGAGAATTACATATCTGATCTCCAAACAAACATCATCTTCAATTATGGCCACTTTTCGTGGTGTACCATCGGTTATCACATGAATCTGTAGTGACCAGTAGTGACAGTAGTTGGATCTTACTCTCAAACAATTTATTATGTTAAATTAGCATAATTTTCCAGCAAAACATTAAGTTTTTTTGTTTCCTAATTTGTGAGTTCTACTTTTTTTAAGAAGTTATCAAGAATCTTTCTGCTTTGATTCCGCAATTTCAACTTATCTTCATATTCTGAAAACCATGCATTTTTTAAAATTGAGCAAAATATGTCTACAAAATGCAAAGGAAACAAGAATGCTGCAAGTGCAACCTAAAAGTTTATCATCATTCCTGATATCTTCATTTTCCGTTTTTGAGTAATGATCTCTGCTTTTCCATGGTGAGAGTCTTACAGTGGCGGAGAGGTTTGAGTGGTGTGAGTAGACGGTGTTGTCCATCTCACGATGAGGATGTCACATCAGGACCGATACTCACCAAAGAGTTGTTCACGGGATCCTTTGGGCAAGGTGAAAGCGGAGACTCGAAGCGGTTTGCCTAACCAGCGAGTGACTTATTAAAAAAACACTTTCCTTCTTTCTGAGCAAACTGGAAAGAAGTTGTGAAAAAGGGTCGACACGAGGAACTCGTTGAGAAATCGACCGAACAAGAAACAAGGATTTCTGATCCACAACTTTAGATCAAACACACATCATTCGTTGTCATTTTTCGTGTTTACGTGTCCTTCCTTCTCCTGTCCAGTTATTTCAGGCTTTTGTGTGCTTTAATTATTAATAAGTCATTATTTGAAAGTGAAAAAATGAATTTCATGTGTATTATTAGCTCGTTGAATGAATGTACGTAAAAATGCAACCTTTTTTCTTTCTCATACCTTGACCTTTACTAGACGACAACGAAACGCTTTTGTTTTCGAAAAAAATTCTGAGTACGAAAGCAAACCTTTATCGATACTTTTGATGCAACAAACTAACTTTCAATTTATTATTTTCTTTTTGAAAAGATAGTAATTTCAGCGATCACTAAGATCGATGCAACAGCGATCTTTGGCTTGAAAAATTAAAATTAATTAAACTTTAACTTGTAATTCCCTGCGGTAATTCTGCATACAAAAAGACAGCAACCATCGAGAGTAACATAGAAGTAGTGCGATTTTTCTGACCTTTGTCCCTTAATAGAGCTACGCCTTTCTTTTTTTCTTTGCCAGTTTTACTCGTAAACAATATGTTATACATAGCAGTAATATGCATGATGTCACCGGAAAGGTAACATGCACGGAATATGTGGGAGTTTTCGATGAATCACTGATTGTTTGACAAACCTTGCTTTCAGCATAATTCCGGCAAGTGATAAATTAAACTTTAACAGGAAACAATAGTTTCTAACGAGCATCTCAGAAAGACTGATACTGTAAGTCAGTGATTGAGACTGTGTCCGGCATGGACTGATCGGTGGATTGAGACTGTGTCCGGCATGGACTGATCGGTGGAATCGGTCTTTTTTGATTTGATGAAATGTACATCGTCCTCTTGTGAAACGATGTCATGCATTAAAAAGTAGAGACACAAGTATTGCAAAGCATAATGACAACGATGCCAACCTGAAAAACTCCGCTAATTAATTCTGACACAAACATTCGGCATCGCTAAGGAAAACTTATGAAAAATTTAATAAATTAAAGACCTTACCCGACAGCTTTTATTTCAAGAAGTCGACTGCATTGAACTTGCATCGAACAGATTCAAATGTAAGCAATGAAAACGAGTAGATAAAGTGGTGAACCATGTAAAGCAGTACTTATACAACATGGAACTTGAGCAGTAAGACCCAGCCGTACGAGTATTTCCAGTGCTGCTAGCGCAGAATTTGTATCGTAGGAGATAAATCTTAATTAAACGAGCACGATTGAGCAACAGTGATCGAAAGATGCATCCTACCTGAATTTCGTTTACCTGTCATGAATAATAGTGGAAGATGGTCGGTGAATAAGCACTGGGGCTTGTTGTCGCAGAACTATCTAATATCTTTTCAACAGCAAGAAAATATGGCTTTTGGTGCGTTACTTCATGTTTTCCCCAGTAAAATGTTGAAGTTTTTAGACAATTTAGAAAGGTAATGATTTGGAAACAACAAAGTAATATCAGTCTAAAAATACCACACTCACAGTATAGAAGGTCATAGTACCAATACTGGCCAAGACAATACAAATGAGAACCGTATGAACTGATGATCGCAACAAGGACGGCCTTCGAAGAATCCAAATATATGTGCAGTTCGCTAGTAACCCAAATATACACAGTGTTATGATAATATGTTTATAAAAGTTTCCATAAAATCTGCAAACATAGTATGTTAATTTTTGTTCATCGGTAAAAATACTTTCAATGTACTGAATTTCTTCTCTTAATTAAATGGATTGAATTGAAATGAAAATTCTTTTAAATTACCTTTACAGACTTTTATGCCTACCTTGGCCTCAATAAAGCGAAATTTTCTGTCTCTTAGTGCTCATTTGGCTGAACTGATTTAGAGATTTTCATCAATTTGGAATAACAGGTTTATTAAGCTATTGCTAATGTAGGATCGTGCAGTTCATTTGAAATGCGAATAAATCTGGAAATTTTATGAAGCTTAAAATTTGATTTGAATTTTAAGAATTTCAAATATTATTCTTTTGAGAAGAAAAAAAATATTTACGTCCGTGAACTTCAGTAACAAACACGCAAAAATCATTCACATAGCTGAGAATGAATAATATAATTGTATCGTTCTCATCCAAAACTTGTGGACTATTTGAGCACTCCATTAATTATTCTCTAAAATGAACTTGCACCTGTTTTTAAGATTTAAATTTAAATAAAAATTTCTTTGAATTGAAAAATTTACCTAATCTTTTGCTGATTTTTCTTGGAAGGAAGTTGGTTGCATTGAAGGTGAACATTTGGGATGAGTTCTGGAAGGATTATTCACTAAAATCTAAAATTTAATAAAAATTATTCCAAATACTAACAAAGCTCTAAGCACTATGTTTCACCGATGGATCAATAAAAAGCAATGTTTCCAGCGATTTCTTTGAGCAATATTTTTAATGAAATCGCAAGTAAAACCGTGAATCTTCGTTTACGTCATACTTGATAATTGAGACTCAGGTAATCAGCAAGACAATTTATTCAAGAAATCTTCATTCAACATGCCCATTGTTCACATTTTGAACTTTTTTTCCTGTCATTCTTCAGAAACAGTATTATGAGTATGCCGATAATTAAAATTAATTAACTTTTGCCATTTCAGTTTGAAGATGAATGGATAGCAGGTTAGCGTGAAATTTCTCGATAATTCGATTGCCATTATTACACTCAAATAGAAAAAATATTTTTGAATCTATGAAAATACTGACTCCTGTATAGGGGTAGAAACTTGATAATAGAAGTTGGAAGGTTCGCTGAATGACAATAAAATTCTTCGGCTTCAGGCAATCTCGCTGACGAATGGAAAGTGATATGGCCATCAAAAGGAAATATTTTGCGGAGAATGTGAAATAGTAAAGTTAATTATCAATTAATTTACTAATTGAGTTCATTTAACAAAAGAAATTTTTGTATTCCAGGATTAATTTCCTCCACTGCGTCATTTACAATTATATTTTATTTTGTGCAATGAAGTGGAAATTTTAAAAACTATTAATTTTGTTCAATCAAATTTACTGATAATTTCGATATTTTTGAAATATTTTTATTGATTTAAATTGAATACGGTTAAACATAAAATGCTTTGAGCAATACCAGCAAATTTCATGATTTCATCAAACGAAAACTGCCCAAAAATTACTTTCAACTAGTTTAAAATTTTACGAAAGAACAAAGAACAAGTAAAAATGGATTACTTTATTTAAAAAAAAAAGAAAATGAGAAAAATTGGAAAAATAGAAGTTGATAGAGATGCTTACGAGTAAATTATTGATATAAGTTGAAAGGCAATGAAACATGGAAAAGGAAATTAACTTCTTGAGAATTCGTCTGGAAATATCGATTTAATTTCATTTATAATTAATTTTAAGCAAATCATTAGAGAGAATTGCTTCTAAATGCCTTCTAAATGCTCACATTTGATCTTTTTATTGCAAAACTTTCAATAATTTTTCAAAGAAAACATTTTTCCAAAAAATTTGTAGGTATTGCATTCAAAGTGCACCGAAAATTCTCTCATTCTCTTTTTCGTTTATATTAAAAAAAATGATCCGTTCAGCTAATTGAAGCAGAAGTGGAAAAAGAGAAAAAGATATTGCACGGATTGTGAAATTACAACTTGACAGATGAACAAATCTTAATTCTAATTCTTACCTTACCTTACCTGTCAAACCTTCATCTGTTTTAGCTGTTTTCATTTCTCTCATCTTAAGACAGTTCTGGATCTTACAGAAGCTTATTTTGGATAAGAAATTCAATTTTCCATTTGATTTAGCAGTTAGTTAGGAACTACAGAGCCAGAAATTCAAATACCTAGAAATTGCAGTAATTAAATGCCAGTTTGAAGCAATTTAGCTAATTAACGGAAGAAAGGTTGCCATCTATGATATTTCATCGCTCAAATTATTTCCTGCAAATTAATCTGCAAACAAAGATATTACTGCAAATATCAAAAATAAAGCAGCATTCCTAAGGAAATGAGTCCAAAGAGAGTGAAAGAGCCGACGGATATGAAATGAGACCGGCGGTACTATTTCATAAAACGAATGTGGGAGAGAAATGAAGAAAAATGAAAGGACTGAATGAAATTTACAATTGAACCCTTCAATATTGAGATACAACCATTTAAAGTGGGAACTGATTGATAAAACGATCTTTGAACAGCGGGGAGCAAAGATCATTTGGTATGGGTGAATAGAGAAAACTTCCTGATAAAGTGCATTGACGGTATGTTTTTTGGGAAATTTACGAGTTTCAGATGTGCAAAAATTAAAACAAAAACTTCACTTTCACTTTCCAGATAAGTTTTTATTTCAATGAAGCATTTTCAAGTGGTCTTGTGTACAAGGGAATGATTACTCTGATGAACACATCTCACATGGAAAAGTTTAATTTGATCAATGCAAAACAGAAATAGGCAGTTAAAATTATTGCTAACATCGGTAATGCCAACTAACGTCGCACTGCTTTCTTCAGAAAGGCTACAAGGGATTTCAACTTGGAAATTTTACAATAACTAAGCATTTTTATTAAATTTCTTAACCAAATAAATGAACGACAATCCGATGAGTGCTGAGGTTCCATTAATTAAATAAACGAATCACTTACCTCCAACATAATTTCAGGATATTGGAACTAAATTCTCTGCCACAGTTTTTAATCACATCTTTCAATCATACTTTGTCGATGCTCTATTAAATTTAAGAAAATAGGAAGTGATGAAAGAAAGGGTCAGTCCAGTTCAAGGCTATATTGCATCAAAAGCAGTCTTACGGTAACTTACTATCGAAGCATTTTTCTATAAACGTTCTTTAAAACTTGTTGCTTCAATGGATCAGTTAATTCACTTTCCTCATTCAATGTTTCACTCCCAGTTTGAAATCGAAAGTGATCAAAAAAAGGTTGACAGAAGTTCTCGTGCATTTCGAATTACCTGCACTGACCAAAAACAAATTCCTTAAGCTATAACTGCGAAGTTTTTTTTTCTGGTAGAAAGTACCGTTATCGTCTTCTTTGAAATTAGTCAACTGCTTCCCTTTTCAACGATCAAAAATGAGAATTTCACTTAATTATTTCACCATCGATGGTTCGCGGAAACGTCTTCAATGCTTCTACTTTTCATTTTCTGTGTTTTATTTTTTCAATTAATTCCTTTCAAAAATTTCCGTCTATCTTTTGCTTTTAAATCATTTAATTATTCATTTTTCGAAAGAAATCTGTGATTTTCTTGCTATTTCATATAGCAAAAGAAGTGATCAATATAATTTTTCGCTGAGAAAGGTTTTGGGAAAAAATTGATGACAACGACAAGTTTCAAATGAGATTTGCACACGGAACAGACATTAGCTCTTAAATTGAAAAATTATTTTTCACCGCAAATTTATTCAATAACTTGCTACCTACACGTCAACGGAACTTATCTTAAATATCGCCGACTTGAAATTCAAACTTTTCATTTTAAGTTCAAAAATGCTACAAAAATTTTTAAAAAAAGCGGAAATCCGAATAAGCAGTAATATATTATTTAAAAGAACACCTTGTTTAAAAATTATCGCGTTGTACATTATCAATTTTCTTTATAAAAGCTTTTCAAAATTGCGTATTTATAAAATTACTTTAATGAACTTTTAGACTTAATTTTAAAAAAATTGAATTTTAATTTTCTGAATATTTAAAAAATTATTCTGAATTGTGGGAAGACAATTTCTAAGTTGAGCTTTCGATAAGAAAAGAAAAAAGTGACAAATTTGAAATGAAATTCAATTTTTGTAGAATGAAACTCAGAAAATTATAACAATTTGATTGATTAATTCAGCTTTTCTATACATTTCTAAATTTCACCGTGATTTATTAAAGCTGAGTTGAAATGAATTTAGCCACAAGGGTTAAAATGGCGCCACAATGTCAACTTTTGATGTGCTCATGTCAAGGTCGCCAGGCACCAAAATATCAAATTTATGATCCACTTCTGTCCAACATCTGGTCAAATATGATATGCCCCGATCTAGTTGGTTCACGTCGATCGAATGATATATATATATATATATAAACCGAAGACATGTACCTCCAAATCAGTTTTACCTACCTTAACAACTGGAATCGACCGACTCTACCGCTCGACGACGACTACCTCAAACAGCTTTACTTTGACTCTAATTACTTTGGACTTATCATCATTACTTTTTTCACTGTATCCCTATTTCTGATGCGTTTGTAGTATATTTCATGAATAAACTTTGAAGTTTGTGGTTAACTCAATACAGCAATCAAGAATTGGTTAATTACCCAAGTCATCAGGTCCTTGCTTGCTCACGCTACACAGCGACAATCTAGCTTCTCGCATACGTAGTCACACAGCAATATCTACATATATTGATTGCGTGCGTTGCACTGCGAAAAGGTATCACTTTCAACTGGAAGATATCATCCAGATATCACTTATCAAGTATTCGATAATTCGTAGCACACAAAGCCAACTTGTAACAGAAAAATAAATAAATATCCATTTTCTGTACAGATCGTTTATTCACTGGTGGTAGTATGGTTATTGCTATCAGCATTGATGCTTCAACTGCCCTTTTTTGATGAAATTTTCAAGGAATTGAAGCAATTCGAAAAAAGAGAAAACTAGAGATGCGACAATATGCAACATTTCAAATGAAAATTTAAGAGCTTTGAAAATCGAAGATCTCACTAACAAATAATTTTTAGCCAAACTTTCCAGATTCCCAAAACAAATTTTTTTAGAATTGATTGTAAATTTAGCAGCCTTACGCAAATGCAAAAAAGTGGCAGAACAGAAATATTTCAAAAAATTTTATTAAAAGAAATTATAATATTTGATTATAAGATTTCAACATATTTAAATTTTCCGCAAAAAAAATTGTTTCTTTTTTTGTAAATTTCATAATGTCCAATAAAACTTGTTTGAGTGGGAGAAATTTCTCGATGAAATCTTGCATAAATTTTATCAATTAAAGATATAATGCAATAAATTTTCTCAAATGAGTATTTAAAAAATTTTTTTGCAGAGATCGCTTTCGTTTTCTTACTTCTATCCCAATGCATTTTGAATTATCTAAAGGCTTAAATTGCTTCCCTCATATGTTTTTTGTTTAAAACTTATTTGTTTGAAGCTTACCTATTCAAATCTGTTCTTTTGAAGCCTCAATGAATTACGTTATCAGTTTTCATTGGAATTAATAACTGAAAAAATTTAAGTGAACAGTTATTCCATAATGTCTTTGAAAAGAGCAATATCTCAGCTCTGTGATAATCTCTGGTGTTTCAAGTTGCGTAACATAGTGAATGTTTAGTGAAAGGCAAAAAAAATTTTTTTTTGTTTATATTACTTATGTGATAAATTAGCGTGGAAAATAAAAGTTGCAGAATTCCTGAATTTGTACAGTTTTGGACAGTTGAAGAGGAATGACAGGTGAGTTGGTTGTTCTACCCGCCATTGGATACAATTCATTTATTGCTGATACTTTTGCTTTTTATACTTCAGCTAAAGTGATTAAAAGCATTGCTAAATTTTCCGTTTGGAAAATAGAAAGGCGAAATCAAAAGATCAGGAAAAAGAAAGTTTGAAATAAAAGAATAGATGTGAAATCAGAAATATTCTCGTGATCAGGAAGTGACGTCTGAGAAAATTGTTTCACGTGATAAATGATATCTGAAAATTCCTTATAAATTTAGTTTTCAAAGATACTTCTTGGTTTAATGGTTGATGGAAAAGCGCCTAAAATGCAAAATTTTGGATGTTTTACCAACTCATGAATTATGAAAAAAATTAATCCGTCAAAACCAAGTAAATCGGTCAAGTTGAAAAAAAGTTTAAGTGAAGAAGTGTATCTAGAACGTGGATTCAGACGTAAGGCCTCGCCTTCGTTTTCTGCTACTGTTCCTAGTCCGCAAATGAGTTCGAGAACAAATCATTCCGCCAGTGAACCGCAAAATATTTGGGAGCGCAAATTGGACACTCGTCGACCCTCAGAATTTAAATCAGAGCAGAAAAAATACTCGGCATATCGGAACATTCACCATAATCCTGCTTCACAAGGAATCGAATTCTGGGAGGATGACGATAAGAGACGAATGGAGATGATCAATGCTGGTGAAGAAGCTAATCGACGGATTAGAAAAGCGGCTTCAAAGGTCAGTAATTCGTTTCATCAATCAGTAATTGATAAAAATCTGAATTCAATCTGCACCAAAATTTGATTGAATCCTATTGCAGAATGTGCAATTTGGAGGGAGAAGAAAGCGAGAGAGAAGGAGAGCACAAGTGTTGCATGCTACAAATATTTTTTTCATTACATCGCTGATTTGTTTTGGATTGCAAATAACTCTTGCAATGATTTGTATCGGTTTTTCGATTAATGAGGTTAAGGAATTAATCGGATCCAGAACGAGTTTCACATTTCCAAGTGAAAATTTTGAAGCTTGAATATGATCTGAAAACCTCCAAACAACATTGCATTTTTGATTATTTTTCATGATATGATCTGAAATTAAATGTTAGGGCTAGTCAGTTTTTGAGCTCATTTTCAAGTTTTTAATTTAAGTAATCAAATGAGCTGTTGTAGATTGCCAAGAATGTTCAAATCAATGATGGCATAGCTTTTCTTGTTTTGGCGTTGATACCATCAGCTGGTGCTGCTTGTGGTATATTTTCCTCCATCCTGAAAGACCAAAGTATCACTTCAATCGTTTCAACAGTTTCTGATGAACTGTGACCATTTCTGATAAATCTGTAATTTGCTGGAATCACTTCTCATCGTTATCCTTCAACTTCAGTCCTCGGGCTGTGTACAGTAATTTACAATGTGACGTCGGCTGTTGGAGTAATTATTGCAACGATCAATGTATATTCCTTCAGAATACATCACTCAGACATTGTTTTCATTCCAATAACAGGTGTTATTGCACTTGTTCAGGTAAATTTCTACAAAGAATGAAATTACTGTCATTGTTTTTAAACAGAATGCAATAGTGAACTGCAAAAGACGATATAGCAATAAATTGAAGGATTCCAGGAAATCATTTTCATCCCTTAAGAATGATTATAATAATGTTTATAGACTGCATCGTTCGGACTAGTACTTATCACCTATTTCAACTTATCATCTGTTCCAAATTATCCACGACGTACTGTTTTTCAAAATTTTTTTCTCCAAATATTACAAGTAATTAGTAAAGGATGAAGTAACGCAAGGATTGAAATCGATGAAGAAATAAACTTCATAATCTCTCAAATAGCATAAATTTTGTTCAACTAAAAACTGTAAGTAATATCAGTGTTGGTGAAAATGATAAATTTCACATCAATACAGTCTGCTTACTTCTTGAAGAAGTAAAATTAAAATGCAATAAACCTGCAAAAATTTTAATTAAAATGAAAATGAGAGATCAGTGCTATTTTCGCTTTCATTTTCGTATTTGCTTTTTTTTGAATTGGTCTACTGTAATAAATTCGAAATTTACTGAATATTAAGAAACAATCATAATGTTCAATCATTTTTATTAGCCATACAGTTTGTCGTTTGTAGGCAATTTGACTGTTGAAATTGGAACAAATCATTATCGATCGGATCGGAAAAAAATGGGATTGGAAGAACGTATACGAAAAGAACATGAATTGAATAAAAAAGCTGAAGATATTACTCGGAAGTATAAGCAGTAAGTCTTAAACCAAAAATTGATTTAAAAATTCGGATGACTACAATTAATTAATTTTTTTCAGAAGCAGTTTTTCAAAAGGTTTCTGGACGTTTTTTTTCACTTTCACCGTCAATCTTAACTTAACCACCGTTGGCAAAATATTTTCACTTAATGCAAAAAAATTGCAATTTCAATGAAAAGTTAAAGCTTATCTCAACGGATGACATCGAAATTTCTGTAATTTCGAGAATTATCATTGAAGCAGTTAATAACAAATTTGCTTAAGTTTCCTCTGATAAGTTTTTGTTTTCTAAGCATTTCCTTCAGAATCCAAACTATAGATCTTGTACTTCAAGTATATCTTGAATTGTAGAATCTTATTTCTATTACAGAAATAATCATTCACGCATTTTTCAGATATTTGCAAAAAAAGAGACCAATATCAGAACAATCAGGTTTTTCCTAGATGCCGAAAATTTTTAATCAGCTTAATTAGTTTGATATTTGCTTCACGGTCAGTTCGTACAAGAAAAATGTTTATTGTTTGAAATACGATTTCTGTTACCTGACATATTCAGTTTTCTGAGCCAGTTGACCGTCGGTGTTATCGATTTACGGAGTTATGTTGAAATAAAAAAATTTTCAAAATTCAGTTCATTCCAGAGAAACGAAAAGTTCATGGCGAAGAGACATCGGATAAAAGCGGATTTTAAAGAAATGAGAGAAGAAAAAAGGTAGAACTTTCTGCTTTAAGGATTTGTTCTATTTCATTATTTTTCATGATAATTTGTTAACCTTTCTATATCCCCTGTCAATAAATTCATTGCAATGAGTTGCCTGAAGGCAAGTTCAACGTTGGGAATAATTTCACTTGAACAGAAATCAATGTTTGTTGCTTATTTTTCATACAACCAGTTTTTTCATTTCCAGAAAAAGGCTTGTAGAAGTACTAGTTTCAATTATTTACGAGAACAAAAGATGTTATCTTGCACAACATTAGAAGAAGATTAGGAAGAATCTTACTACACATCTGATTGTTTAAGTTCGAAGTTACACGCCACTTGATACAAATAATTCATCTGTTTAGCTAAGACAATTTCGTGAAACAGTGGGTTAGAGTAACCACTTCTCATGGAACTGATGGAATAATAATCAGAAATGAATAAACGTGAAACAGTGTCTATGACTTTGCCTGTTGCATGAAAAGAAATTAAAACCAAAATGACTTCATGTTGCCAACACCTTTTTCTGTTTGAAAAACCAGAACAACGTTGTTCATCGGTTATATATCTTCTAGGATACTAGTTGCAAATGGAATCATAGCCTCAAGATTACGCAGGAATTTTCAATTACTTTGACCAACATATCTAATTAGCAAGCCAATTCTCATTGCCAATAAATGTCAGCATCTATCAAACAAAAAATTCCTGTTTTCCGGAGCTTACTGTGTTGCAACTAAATATAGGATTTCCCATTCTCCAAGTAAATACTTGCACGAATGGTACTGTAGGTGAGAACACTGCAACCATTGTGTTGCCAAAATGGCGAAGTTAAAGTCACAAAGATCAATATGGCGCCACAATGTCGAAATATATGATGAGCTACTTACTGCCAAGGTTGCCAGCATATCCAATTAGCAAGCCAATTCTCACTCATTCATCACAATGTCGAATCTATGATATACTTCTGTCCGCCAACTGGTCAAAATTGAAGTGTTGCAATCTGACTGGACCACGATGATGGAATGAATTCTATATAAACCGTGTTTATCGTCCTGTAGTCAGTGTTCTACCAGTTCACTTCTGGAATCGACGAATATCTTTACCGCTCAGACGATGACAATCACTTCACAATCACCGTGGATTTATTATCAATTTATATACTATTCGACACGTTCATTATCCGCCGTATTCGTATTTTAACGCATTTGTTGATTATTATTATATTAATTACTCAAGTTCGAGTTCGAATTACCCAAGATAGAGATCTCCCGCAAACAACTATGTTGGCGCTAACCAAGTCTCGATATCCCACATAAACCCCAAACCGTTGACAAATTTTCACAATTTGCGTGCAATGTGTGCAAAGTATGAGTTAATAATTGCTTTCGAGGATGCTTTTCTCTGAAGTTACAATTTCCTTAAGATTTCCCGAGACCATTCCAGCATGCAAAAGAGCAGTGCTTTTGCAGTTATTTGTAATTCATATAACGCTCACTGACATGTCCACTATTTTAGTTTAGAGCGACAATACAGCATTTGGAATTATCACTTAAAATGTCTAGCTAAAAAGTATTACAAGGAAGATCTATTTATGCATGAAGCTGGAAAATACCTATTCAATATATTTATGTAGAAATCGATGTTTCCTTCATTTCTTTCTCTCACTCTCTCTCGGTTTCTTATTTCTATGGTTGGTTTTATATGGCAAAAGTGTTAAGGAAAATTTATCTTCCACTTTGAAAGTAGCCGACTTTAACTATAACTTGGAACAACAAAGTACATAGTGAGCAGCCAGAATTACATGCGAAGTAATTTTAAAAATGGCAAGGAAGCGATTCAAACTATTTCGTACAAGCAAAAGAAAAGTATGATTGCTGGTGATAATGTTGACAATATTTACCACGCATTACTTGCACATAGTTATATGTAGTCCACTGTGGCAGTCAATGAACCTGGAAAAAACTTTCAAATAGATCAAATGAAGAATTTAAATAAATGAGAAACAAATCTGAAGCATAAAAAGAATGTCAGTGCTTTAGTTGCCATTCTGTAAATGTTGACAGATTGAATAGAATAGCTATGAGAATGAATAATTTTACGATCAGTAAATAAGATTGCTAAATAGAAAATGATTGAAAGAAAGCTTGGGATGAGAAGACAATCATAAGGCCACAAAAATCAATTAAAAAGGCAGCGAAACACTAGGATATCTTTTAGTAAGAATAATCAAAAAAATTTTCAAAATGGCAGTAAGCTTCATTTAGGAAAATAATCAATTAACGAAGAAGAGCATCGAAATAAAATTTGGTAAATTAAAACCTTTTTGCTGTCATTCATAACTGAATAAATGTCTTGGGGTGGATCAGTCCTTCGTTTATGGTACCAGTAAACTGGTAACATTATATATTTCAATATGGCCCATGGAAGCATATGTCGCAATAGCATCTAGAACTGACAAATTGAGAAATGAAATAAAAGAAATGCAAAGATCAAATGTTTGACCAAATAAATCTCAGGAGGCTTTTATTGTAGCAAGGCGCTTGGAATATTTTTCCAATCCAGATTATTTTGCAAAAAGCATCAGTTTCATGAGTTAACTATTCCAATATGAATATGAAGTTGCATAAAAATAAGACCGATAGCAAAAAGTAATATTCTTATTTAATTTGGTTGGGAAATACCTCGACCTATTAATAAATACTGCTCATAAGTGGAAGTGGAAACATTGTCACAATGATTACTTGCAGTTCATGATTAAAGCACCCGCTTGTCATACTGGCTAAACCGATTGTATTGATAGCTTCTCTTGCAAAATCGTGCGCATTTTTGACAAACAAAGACTTATAATTGTTATCATAATGCGTCATTTTTGTTGCAACGAGTGCAGGTGTCAAGCACTGAACCTTAACTGTGGGCCACTCACGATTTATTGACTCACACAAAAACGATAACATGACCTGAAAATTTTGTGTCAGCACTTTCATTAATAAATGAACAATGACGCACTCTGCACCAAACATCGAAAACAATTACAAAAATTAACTGATATAATAAAATTATTAAACTGGTGAAAATTTAAGAACACTCCAAAGCACTTACTTTTGCAGCACAGTAAGCTGCGACGTAGGGAAAAGGTCTAAAGCCTTGACAAGATGATAAAACTACAATCTGTCCGCCACCATTTCTTTCCATTGCCGGTAAAACTATTGACAAGAACTGAAAATATTCTATCGCATTTTTGCTTTAGCTAGATTCTTATAAATAAGTGCTACTACTTGACCTACAACGAAATAAATGAACATGTATTTAACATGAAATAAATAAATAATTAGCACGTCGGGACTAACTGTCCTTCAAAAGTTAATGATCAATTTAGGAAAAACAGTTTTAATCCTACTTCAGAAGCACCTAATCCATTCACTTTGAGTAATCTACGATCAGCTTCTGGATTATCACCATAACGTTCCATCCACTCACGTCCAACACCAACACTATTTACTACAAAAAATGCATGGTTACGAATTGTGTGGAGAACTTTCATCAAATCATGCTTGAATTTCGTTAATTAATAATAAGGAAATCCTAGATGCTTTAAAAACCCACAAATTCAACTAATTTAACCATTTCAATTATTCAATTAAAGTGTTGTAAAATTCTTGAAAACATGGCAAATACTTACAGACAAAACCAACATCAAAATCCTCAATAAATTTCCTCATTTCAGCATAATCACCATCGTAGAAATCAAATAAATATGTCTGGACACGAGCATCAAATTTGTTTTCTAGAAAATACCAACTAACTGCAATCTCAAACATTAACAAATCAATATCTTTTTAATGATAAACAAACAAGCGTCTTATCTCCTCTACTGATAACTGTTCCTATTTATTATTATTATCGGCCATCAGTTCCATTCCAAACTTTAGCAATTTGATGAAAGAAGGATGTGTATGAAGCGCGCTCCTGAGCGATTCGTTTTATTTCAGTCAAGTTCATTCTAGTCGCTGTAGTGATTGTGTCCATAGTTTTTTTTTTCAAAATTTATTGTTCTTTTGTTGTACTGCCGAAATAATTGATTTATTTTTTCCCAATTTAAATATTGTCTCATTTAACTCATGTTTTTCTTGCTTTTTTTTTAATTTTTTTCTTCAATAATTGAACAACCATTGATAACAAATAAAACAATGTTTGCATCATTTTTTATTTTTATTTTTGGAACAATAATTGATGTCATTTAGAGTTTAATTAATTCATGTATTGTTGCATTGTTTTATTGTATAAAAATTAATTTTTATTCATTTATTTTGTTTTTTAAAAAATTTTTTTTAAATTGGCTCAACGATATCCAGTAATGGTCGTCGGATGGATGGAGAAATCAACGCGGGAATAGCTACCGCCTGGATGAAATGGCGAAGTACAACAGGAATCACTTGCGACAAGAAGATTGTTGATCGCCTCAAGTCCAAGATATGCAGGACTGTCATCCGTCCAGTAGCTATGTATGGTGCCCAATGCTGGCCAATAACAAGAGAAAGGGAACACAAACTTGCTTCTACGGAGGCGAAAATGCTACGATGGATGTCGGGGATAGCAGGGTTGAAACATGTAACGAATGACGACATTCGACATCGATACGGGATAGCGCCCATCACAGACAAACTCTGAAAGTTGCACCTCAAATGGTATGGTCACTCCCTATGAGCCAATGCACATAAGCTCCCAAGATAGGACTTCAAATAGAAGTAGAAGAAAAACGACCCGAGGAAGACCGAGACAATGGCGGCAAGGTTAACTGAGACCTAAGAATCGCTGGATTAACAACTGACATAGCACAGAACCAAGACGTATGGAGATAAAGCTCCAAAGTAGCGGACCTGCAAGCAAGTGAGACAAACGCTAACATGGAAAAAAAATTGCGCCACATAAATGGTGACAACCTCTTCAGATGTGATATCCGAGAAGCGTGTTAAATTCAACCTTTTCAAGTTTGAATTAATGCAAACCCCGAATAAACATACTGGGATGAATGTAACCTCTCTGTATCTTGGTTAGTGTTAAAGATAGAAAAACTTAAATATTATCATCAATGATTCCGTTCAAATCTATTACAAAGTAATGCAGCATTATTCCTTGGAAATAATTTACTTCAAGCAAGAAATTCTGCAATTCTTTAAAGATTCATTCTGCTATTTGTTTACCTAGACAAATAGCAGAATGAACCCTCAGATCTATTGACTGCTAAATTATCAATAATCTTCGGATGACAGCAAAACATCGATTATTCCTACTATAACATACCATCAGTTATGTGTAACTGATTGATGAAATGTACTAATTGAAATAATGAAATATTGATTGTATATCAATTGAATCGTTCGATTAACGAAATATTGTTTATTATCGGACTGTGTTGTATGACAAGCAATAGACATTACAAATTAATTTTGAAATTGTTTAAAATTAATTTCAAAATAATAGTTAGGTGTTCTAATTAGCTAAAGATTCTAATTATGTCATAGGTAGCTAAAAGTTCTAATTATGTCATCCAATAGACACATCCATCAGATGAACACAATTTTTTTGGGTTAATATTCATTGTACCACAAAAAAGTTTTTTTCTATCATATTTTATCGGAAAAAAAATTTTAGTGTATGAAATTTAAAATATTAAATTATCTTGTACAGCAATGCAATGCCTGACTGAAGCTTAAAGCTTGCAATTCCTGGAGAAATTTAAGTTAGCTTGTAGCTGCCAATAAACTTCAATCTTGATCATTACAATATACTTCTAATAATTGAAAGGTGACTTACCGTGAGGAGTACAGATGTGCACACACATAACTTGGGATAATAGTAAGCGTGATTTTTCACGTTTACTATTTTTTTCCGTGCAGTTTACAAAATTTATGTCGGTTCCAGTAATAGACTGTCCACTTCGATAGCTTTCGTCACCGCACGTATGCAAATACATAATACATACATACATACAAACATATACATACATGCACGCCAACACATACAAAGATCCTTTATTTCAAAAAATACATATCCACGTCATCAGCATTCTACTGCGTTTATTGCATGAAATAACTGGATGAGAATGAGCGTATCGAAGATAAATCCGATGAAAGGACTACCATGTGGTGAAATTACCGCGGTTTTACCAATTATTCGGGAATTGCTATCTGAGATCTTCCAGAAGGATGATAACAGTGGAATGGATGAATGCGTGGAAAAGTTTTGTGAAACATTTCATGAAGTAGGTATTCGATTATAATTTTATTACAAAATAATTTTTCACAAAATAACAATGAGCCATTTCTGATATTACTGTGACGAAGGATGAAAACTAAATCTTTTCAATAATTAATCGTTTATTCTGCCGTAGTGATTTCAGTTACATTTAATTCTATTTCAGGCTGAAGGAGAATCTCAGATTGATTGATTTTCAAATTATTTGTCTTTTTTTAGAAATTTGAATAAAGTTTTGAAAAAAAGCAAATTTTGTTTTAGGAAGAAATGGAAATGAATGCTGTATTGGGTGAAATCGAATTGTGGCTTTGGTATTTTACCGGACAATCACAAACAGACAAAAGCGCTGATCGATGTCTTACCTTTTTTGTGAAATGTAGCTTAAAGATGCTTCTGGAGGATGCAGTTACTCCACCATTATTTACACTTCTTCTGCAACATATCAAAAATGTGCAGGCAGTATTCATCATATTGCTAGTAGAAATGGCATGAAGTTTAAATAATTACGAGAAAAAAGTTCTAATTAAGCTGCTTTCAGAATTATGAGTAGTTAACTTGTTCATTTTGTGAATCTTAGCCAGTTTACGCACGATTATTGCTTACTGCAAATGATTGCAAAGTTTTTGTTGTGCCTACCTTTTAAAATATAATTTAAAACATTTATGAATGTTCCAGACTCAGTTCTCCGTCAACGATACCTCACGATATCGATGCTGTCGATTGATAACAACGATTTTTGAAGGTATTGAAGAGATAGAAGCGGAATATGAACCCACCAGCTGTAACGATGAAGCAAGTTTGCCTGCAGAAGTAATGGATAATTTGGTCAGAATTTTGCAAGGAAGGGTATATGATAAGGTATAGTTAACTTTGTTTGAAAGATACGAAAAGCTAGTGATTGAAGTTGTCGAAGTTAACATGCGTTGTTAAAGGATCGCTATTGGGGACGTTATGAACTGATTATTAAAATTTATTACATCGCCTTTTATAATAACTTCAGAATCCATTTGTACGCGCCGAGGTGATTCGTTCGCTGTCAATTTTGTGCCGAATCAATGACAGAAATGAAAGTGAAAATGGATTTAATTGTACTAAGTGTAAGTCATTCCATTTGTTAAGTTGTATATTGGGATTTTTTCGTCATATATGAATCATATTTATCTGAATGATTGAGTTTCTGAGTGTTAATATTGTAAGGATAATTCAAATAGGTTTTACTGGAAGGCTTATAATTGCATTAAAAATATAATCTTCGTTGCTGAAGATTCCTACGATACCTTCGAGATTTGGAAATGAGATGTTAGCAGTGAAGATTTCTAAAATTTCAACTCTATGCATTAGTAAGTAAAGCATATAGCTTGTGCTGTATTAGTTGTGATGCTTTTTGCTAAGTTTTCTTTCTTTCAAAAGATATCACAACTTTTTTGAGATTTACGTACAGGTATCTTTGACGCCTTGAAGGATATTTCACGTGATGTACGTACAGAGGCTGTTCAGTGCGTACCACTCTTTAATGAAAGCGATATTTCAATATTCATATCAATGATTGTGATCGAAAGTGATATGAATGTCCGTCGCCTTGCTTTTAGTCGAATTGCATGCGATTTGCATGTGCGATCACTTACTGTTCAACAGCGAATGCAGCTTCTCAAAGCTTCACTTACGAGCGAGGATGGTAGTTTTTTTGCTTGCTACAATTTTAAACTTTTGAAAATGAGTTTCCCCTGTTTGCTTCGCATATGCTTCGAAATTTACCCACTTAGGTTGTTCTATATTTCCTAGCTCCAATAAGCCTTTTAGCAATATTACGGAAAATTGCTGAACGAATGATTTTGAATTGGGCTGGACATGATGCAGTGCCATTGCTTAATCTTCTACAACATCTTGATTTTCTCTGTGATTCACAGGCAACTCAACAAGTAATTTTTGTTTCAGTTTACGAACATTGTAGGATTTGTTGTGCTTTAATTTTTTTTAATGTGAAATTTTCTAATTGTTAAAATTTTTCCGATTACTTAAAGGTCTTAAGTATACAAGGGTTTTTATTTTCTTAATTTCTGTCGCATTTTTGGCCATCGAATTTTTTGGAAGGATTACCTGTTGTTTTTCTCAACAACGTTTTATTTTGCACCTATTAATTAAAATGAAGCTCTGATATTCAATTTTTTCGTAGAACTATCATAAATCATCGGACAAAGTGAAAGTAAATCGCTTGCATTACCATTTTTTTCAGTTTTACATTTTTTCAGGCTTTAATGATATTTCTCAAAAATTACCAACGGAAAATAGGAAGCGTTCGAACCAGTGAAATGTTAAAGAGTCTGAGTGAGTTGTGCAATGCTGAGCAAGCTAAATTAGTCACAGCAGATATTACGTCATCTGCCGATTTAATGAGCTATGACATACTCGGTCGACGAAATTACACCGAAATGCGTCGCAGGTTTTACTTCAATTTACAATTATTTTATGGTATTACAGTGGTTCATATTATTGCCTCACTTTAAAATTATTTGCATCATATTTCGATCTCATTATTTGTGTCGTTAATTGTCTACTTCAATTAACTCAGTGTGAATGTGGCACCAACTTCATTTTACCTAGTTTTTTTTTTTTCCTTAGCGTTTGTCCCGCTTGGTTGCAGGGTCCGCTTCTGTGGAGCATTTTCTTCTTACGTCCGGCTCCATGGATGCATGTTGTTTTTGTGTTCCATTTCCGTTTGTTATTTTGTTTCGGACTCAGGGCGATTACTTCTTGCCTATTTCATCCAGGTGGCGTAGATTTCTTCTTTCGTAC
>JABVXS010000448.1:0-31694 GCA_013365335.1 Madathamugadia hiepei
CAGCGATATTGTAGGCTGAATTTCATTCAGTATTGAATAGTCAAAAACCACATAGGAAAAAACCCGAGCAGCACTCAAACTCCCCGTAGTGATAACACCTCAGTGTAATCTGAAAACGCATGTAACCAACATCATTTGAAGATTTTGTCGTAATATAGCAAGCAATTATCATCTATGGTCTCGTATTACGAAAAAGGACATTACCAGAAACTTCGGGCTTGTTGTCAACTACTACCTTGTACGTCATCATTCTGATAACCTCACAAATTCAATGGAGAACTCACCACAAATAAATCTCACATGAACTTCAGTTTTGCGACTCATGCCTTCAGCTTCAATACAATCTTCCTACAAAACAGCAGACTGCACGGAAAGGACCTAATTCAGTGTTTGCGCGTTGTGCGATTTTTAAACATCGTGTTAGCGAAATTCATTAGCATGTGAAATCACAGAGGATGAGCAAATGAGAACACCCTCACAAAAAAAAAAAACTGAAACAAAAGCAGCAACAATATTAACAACTCGAATGGAAGAACATGAGAGAATTAATTAGAGAACAAAAGTAAAAACCAGCAGGCTTTTAAGCAAAAAAAAAAGTTACAGAACAAACGCAGCTTTGTGTTGAACTTTCCAAATATAAAATGAAATAATAAAACCTGCTCATTTTTACCGGTCCCGGCTAATTTCACATGGAAAATGGTTTCCCTTGATAGCGAACACGGAGCTCAAACAAGAGAAGGAACAATAACCTATTGATAAAAGAGAAAGAAAACGCATCAGGTTCATTCCACGGCTACCACGAAAGCTGATTTTTTTGTATGAAATGAAAAAAAAAAAATTTTTTTTAAGATTCAAAAAAACCCTACACCGATCCAGAGAGCTTCAGTTCGCTTGCAGCAAGCAAAGGAGAACTAGGTCTAGAAAAAAGAACCACTCGATTTACAGAACAACAAGAGTAGGTAAGTGTTAGATCTTTCGATGCATCGCCAAAAAAGTAAGTGATACAAATACATACTCCCTGCGATAACAAATTATAATTGCAAGTTCATAAGCTAAGTGCTCTTACAGAATCATTTAGAATAACATGCATCTGACATAACGTAACACGATGCAAAGTTGCATCGAACACCATAATAATACGAGATCATGCAGTGTGGGTCTCCCATAAAAATTATCGTAATTACCAAACCAGAAAAAAACGGCAATGGAATTTCCTAGCGTAGAATGTAAATAAGATCTTTAAAAATCACAAAACATAACTAGCCACCAAGCAAAAACACAATGTAAAGGGACAAAAAATATACATTGCAGATCGATTGAGATTTAGATTTAAAATACAAGCTTCTGAGATGAAGCATAAAGTGGCGAGTATTTCCAATTCAATTTGCATCTCTGCTTTCCTGGTCGAACAGATCTGCTGTGTAGTCCATGAACATTCTAATCGCTTTCACCGCCAACAGCTCATTGATTCGCAATGCATGCAGCAGCGTGGCGAAATGCTCACGAATGTATCGCCCACGCTTTTGCACATGCTCAAACAAACTTTCATCGTTACCATCTATGTAAGGCGCTGATCCCGATGAACCAACATGAGTCCCATTACTTTCATTTCCAAGCCATATTTTGTGGCACCGTAAGTTTTCACTAACTTCCGGATCAGTGGAAATCACTGCCCTGACTTCACTAACCGTCGCACTTCCATTTTTTACATCCACTTTTCTATTCCTCTTTAAAACATTGCAATCTGCATAAGACTGATTTGTGATCGATAATTCTGTTGTTCCCAATCCTCGTTCTCTACTATGAGATGGCTGCTCGTGATCAACAAATTTCGAATGCAGTTCTTGTTTTGCGCAACGTTCATATCTAAATTTTTTGGGTAAAAATATCTTGAACATGAGAAAATTACAAAATTAATAAAGCTGATTCTCTGCTCAAAAAAATGCCCTGCAAAACAAAGCCCTGCCTAAATGTTTTCATATCCATTCCAAATTCTTTTTTGAACATCGCGCCCATTTCTGCAGCTGTGAAATATGGCTCAAGATCCTCCAGTTTTGGCTCAGGAGACGGTGACCTTTTTTTTGGATGTACGAAAGTTACGCGTTGGCGACCACGACCTCTGCGTGCTTGACTTTTGCGTGTTCTCTTCATTCCCGACCGAAAACGTTTGGGTGGACGTACACACTTCTCCTTAAAATCATTTTTAAGAATTTAAAAAGCACGAATAGATCAGGTATGGTAAGCTGAAATCTAACTTCACTAAGGTTGCACAACATTTAGACCAATTCAAAACAAAGCATGAAAAAGACAACATCATCATTAAATGGTGGCATCAATTTAGTCATAATGCTTCGGTACAATCCCGAAGTCAGCTGAGTACGTTGGATATATATTTTACTGCACAAACTCCCATCTCTAAACATTCGACAAAAAACATACCCGGAACAATTTGAGTACATAATTCATGGATGGATGAAACTTCATTGCTACATTTGCATCGTAATTGCTTGAAGTTGGAATTATCTTAGGAGCAACTGCTTTAGTGAACGAAAGAAGTCGATTTTGCCATTTTTCTTGTCGAACACCATCGTTATCATACGGCTGACATTCCTTAAAAATGTGTTACAGACTTAGGCCAATAATGGTGTTAATAAGCCATGGAACGAAAATCAGCTTTCGTTTTTAAACAAAATTTAATCCCACTAAGTTAGTACACTATTAATGATATAAAAAGTTTCCTGAACCCTTAGATATGATAACTTCAAAAAATTTCCCTTAATCTGAACCAGCAGCTACGTCTTCATGTGAAAGGAATTCAAGTAAATCGAACGTAAACTGACTTCTTTGCAGCCATTTATCAACTCAACAAAAGAAGCAGGATCACTGTATCTGACAAGGTTAAGCATTTGTTTTGTTGCCTCATTTAAATTGCTACGCTCTACCATTCGCATATCTGATAATCTCTGATAGACTGCTCGCACTTGACTGAAAATTTTGCTTTAAACATTCCAAAAAACCTAGCAAAAAACTAAGTTCTTCACTGCTAATTTTTAATTGTCGTTGAGGAGAAAACTACGTTACGTCAACAAAAGGAACGACACATCGAAAATTCAATCATTTCTGGATTATTTCACCACATGAATAATGGATGAACCTTAAGGACTGCAGCGTCCATGAAAGATTTTTATCGCCTCCAACTCGTTGCTTTTTTCGATTTAATTCTTCCTCTACATTCATGAAAAAAGCATCATTTACATCGGGAGCTTCTGACTTCCTTTTTCTATTAATAGTGCTCCGGCTTATGCTATCATATAAGGCAACAACATTGTTCGAAGCCTGAAACAAACATCACTGATTCAATCTTAAAAAAAAAGAAATACAAGTGGAGAAGTAAAGTAAAACTAAATCAAAAATCAAAAGTCCGCTAAGTCTAAATTCGTGGTTTAAATAATGATTCTGATCTTTGAAAAAATTAGAGAGTTAACAGCAGTATTGCCTAAAACTGAATAATTCAGAAATGCAGGCAACAAATTACATAGTTGTGTGTACTCACGGATAGACCATCACTAAAGAAAGAAATACGTATATACATAGGTCTTTAAGAAAAACCCCGACACAAATCGATTAAATGTTTACACTCACATGTACCCAGATATTCAGAGCAAAATAAAACATCATACCCGAGGTACAGTATGAGGTAATTCAATGACTCCAAATCGGTCAGCAATTTTAATTTCAATTAAATGGTCATCCTTCCTTTTTCTTTTTCTTCTTAAATGGAGTTCATTTCCATCTGGCCGTCCTTCTATAACGGGACGAATGATTTTCATTAACTTCAGAAATTTGAAATCACAAAAAACTAATCTTCAGAAAATGCTTAAACGTGAAATAAAAGACAAACTTCACTACCTTTATCATGTCCAACGACAACTTCAATGATTTCCGCGAGAATTTCTGCAACCGCCTGTAGCATTTCGGTTTCTGGATCACGTCGAGCTGTACAGCAAAAAGATTGTAGGCCACGAGACGACCCACTACCTGTTTGCTTGCTTCCCTGGGGTGATATACAGCCACTTCCAACTACGTCACTGATCGCTCTATGTGTATAAGCTTTTAAAGCTTCATCCAGATATTTGTAAAGGCATACAGGTTCACCATCAATATCCTTAAAAATATTGTCAGACGTTGAAGGTGAACAAACTGGATAGTTTTCAAGAAAATTCTCTGTCTGCTTCTTGGCTGCTACAATTGAATAATCGTCCAGCGAAGCAACCTGCAAATCATAACATGCTGATTACGATTCAGCATTATTAACATACGATGTTATAATGGATGGTTCAAAAGGAATGTTCGAGCACAAACCAAATTTGAATCAAGTTCAACATCGGCTGAAACCGACTGCTTCGCACTGCGGAAATGTTCCTGCAACATCCAGCGTTTCACATATATTCGTTTCATCATATGTTCGCAACCCGAGATACGTTCAAAACGTTTAGAGCGGTCTTTTAAACCAGAACACAGAAGCATTTGAGCTAAAGCTTTCCGATTCTATAAAAACAAATATTTGGTTACAACAAGTTTTTTCTTCCATGCATTGAAACAGGCAAAAAACAATTGCATCTATTACAGCAAAAGAAAATATTACACAATTACCACACCTGTTCTGTAAACTGACTACACTCGAAATCATTTCTTCCACTGTCATTTTGCATATTCGACGTGCTTTCTGATGAGATGGCATTTTTTAACATAGTTGATTCAACTAAAGGGTTTTTCGCCATTTCTGTCTAAAACATGAAATATTTATCACCTTATAAACAACTGAGCGACGAACCGGAGGCAAATTAAAGATAAGTAAACTCTACCCACCATTCAAAAAGAAATGTTCAAACGAATTCAAAATAACTCACACAAGGTAAGGCTTCACCCAAAACAGCTGATGGGTTATTTCCATTCATCTTGTCCTCACCGAAAGAGCAAAATGCAGTTGATATATCATCTGCTCTGCGCTGACTGTTAGCACAAACATCACTTGGGAGAGCCGTTTCTAACCTATAAATTTCTTCAACTGAAAAAAGCATGATGTAATAAAATCAAACGAAACATTCAATAATTTCTAAACAAAAAATGATACTGCAAATTAAAATAGAACTAAAAATGAGAAAAAAAAACATGCTGATTGACTTGATATTTCCAGTTTTCCATTAAGACTCGAACTGAACCTTCAACCTTTCCTTATTCAATATTATTTTATGACAACTGTATTGTAGAATGCCATGCAACCAGTATAAGCTGTTTCGAAATAATATCAGAAAATATAAATTAATAGCTTCAACATAAATAATCACGAAGCAAGCAAAAAATCACCCAAATAAATGGCACAACAAGTAAGTGGTATCCTCAATCTTCTGGACTTCTGCCTCTTCAACCCATTTTTTGTTCAGCTCTGTTTCAATCGTTCCTAAGTCTTCATCATCCATTTCTCCATGCTGCAGCAATTTTCGATTTTCATCGACAAAACTACTGACCGGAAATGAACTGGAGTCCAGTTCAACAACAGCTGAGACCCCCGATGCAGACAATTTGCTTCGTGGGAACACCTAAAGTTCACGAATTCTGTCCGAAATTCGCAAATAAATTTGGGAAAATACGAGAGAGGATCTGAAGAAACAAAGCAATAGGATATGATAAACTTGTTGAAAAATATTTGTGAATAGGAAGAGCGAATTCCGAAATGTATCTCTGGAGACAAGAGACGTAATGAAACTGATTCCTTCAAGTAATTCTCAAGTGAAGGGAACCGTGTAGCTGACCAAAAGAAATTTTTGAAAACTTCATAAAACTGCAACCAGTGAGCTAAAAGATTTTTTGATACAAATACCTTAAGATATCCCATGGCTAGAACAGGCTCACTATGACTGCCGATATTTAATTAATAAAAAACAAGGGCAAACTTGAGCTTTTTTCATCCTTTTAAAATTATCAGAATTAATCTGATGTGGAAGTGACGATGAAACGCACTGCTGCAATGACAATGCCCCCGTGCAGTTATCTATACGCATCTGATTGCGCCGTTTGGACACTTTTTCAGACACTGAATCTTCCATCCCTCTAAAACTTTTTATAATTTCTAGCTGAACCTTTAATCTATAAAAACAATTACCTATAAAAAAAGTAGAAGTCGGCAGATTTCAAATACGAATTCACACAAGGTAATACACTTTAATGAAGACATGAAGTGCTAAACAATAATCCTGAATAACATATAAAAAGAATTAAAAATTTGAAAGCAATTGTCATAAGCTGTCTTGCAAATGTATGGGTCAGCAAAACCTGCAAACATACCGTGATTCACAGTCAAGATCCGCAGATTTCCAAGTCAGCTCATCTTTTACAGTAACAAAGGAATCTCCAACGACTCGTTCAGTACTTATAAGCAACTGAAACATTGTATAAAAAAACCTTTTCAGCAATTTATTTACATGCAAAATCATAAAAAATCACACCTTCATTTTTTCCGCATTTGTACACTCGAAGTTTTGCTTTCTCAGTCTTTTCCGCGGTGAGATTTCAGCAACTCCGGTAACCGCAACCTTAGATACATTACTAATTAGAAATGAACAAATCTTCAAATGGTTAATGAATTCAATACACATGTTTATCCAATATGAAATACCGCAGCTAATTTTCTCTCTCGCAAAAAATTGAACTTTGTCGAACCTGATTTGAAAAATTCTTTGTGTTTTGAACCATATTGCCAATGAGTACAGCAGGTGTTTTTCTTGTAAAAACTCCTGAAGCATCAGGTGACATGCACGCTGTACCACTCAACACTCGACTCTCTGTAGCACTTGCGCGCTTGAAACACATTAAACTGAAAATTAAATAGAATATATAGAATGACAAGGATGAAATCTTGGAAGTTAATACAAAAAAACTTACCTCGAATTGTCTCGCATTGGACTTAGGGGAGATGCCAGCACTTCCTGATATGGACTTGCATGAGGATGCGCTTCTGCAACAATCAAGCGACGCACCGCAGAGACGGGGCCTGAAAAACTTATGAACTTCTTAAGAAAAACCTTCGTAGAAAAATGACACCAAACATGAAAAATTCAACCAACGTTTGAAAAAAAAACCACTATATGCTTATGCTACTCCAATATTAGAGTTACCTGATTCCCGATTTTTGCGCAAAATGGTGGGTCGCGCGCTTGGTCCAGGGTATGAAGAGCCAGCGATGCTATCGTGCTGCACTGTCGGCAAAGGAATATATGTATCATGCAATGCACCAACAGATGCAGTAGATGCGGAACATGCTGTGTTTGCACTTAATGATGGTATGACAGGCTTCATATCTGCTCTTTCATCAGAAGTACGTGTTACTACCTTAGTACCACGTAAAAAGTCCTGAATTCAATAAAATACTACAAAAAAGGTGTATATAATAAAAGACCTTACTGACCACATTGCAACCACTTGACAGAGAAATATGTAATAACTTTTTGTAATAAACACATCCCATTGTCAAAATGTTTTCGAAATTTATCAAAATACAATAGCAAACAAAACAACGAATTTCTCTGCACTTCCGTTTTTACAAACGAGGGTCACTAAAACAACATGAAACGTACCGCATTGTTAACAATTGGATTTACACGAACAGAACTTCGAACTGGGACATCGCCACCACCAACAGCGCTCCGGAGAGGTGTCAAATATCGACTTGAAAGAGTGAAATAAATAAGCTAATCAAACTAGTTGATTTCCGAGACATAAATCAGTTTCCACAAGATCAACTGATAAAAAATTCCATAATTTCAACGCAATAATTCTACAGATAAAACGAAGAAAACTGTTGTTATGTCTTCCATTTAGAGAATCAAGTACTGAGAGCACCCATATTATCATTTTTAAACAGAATGTCATACTGTGGATCAATATTCCCACAATTTGCAAAAGCAGCTGAAGACCGAACGCGTGATTCTTCCAAATCTCGAGCACGCAATGAAGCTAAGGCAAGAACAGGCTGCTGTGCATTAGCTAAATGCAAATTATGTTGCTGTTGAAGATATACTGTTGTCATAGGATTACCACTCAACTGGACAATATCATCTAAAATGAACCATTTAAATCAGAAAGGAACTGGTGGATGCCTGAAAAAGGGAATTTACACCGAGTTAATGAGTTAATGTCAAACAAGTAAGGACACTTCATCCTTATCATTACTGATAACACTACCATTACCATGTTCAAACTAACAGCCATTAAAATTTTTTTCAAGCAACAGAAATTGCTATCAGCCATAATTTTCAATATAATTTTTCACCGGGACTTATTTAAAAGTTGGTGCCGCAAGTTCTTTTGCAAAGGAAGGCCAGAAATGAAATGGAAATATTTCAGCATAATTTTATTACAGAGAGAAAAATGCACAATTCATTCCTTGGACTAACATGATTTTAGAAAGGAATGAGCGGCTCCAACTGGACGTATGGTAACTAGTTTAGAACGACCAGGAACAGCAGTAGCGCTCTGCTGAATAGAAGAAATCGATGAGTTTCCATAATGCATCATTTTTTGACCACCATTTGAACAACTCGCAGGAATCGGCGTACTTGCTTGACTCCTTACGTACGTCTACAAATAATCTTACCAACTTTGAGCAAACTTTAGGTATAAGGTTTGTTTTGTGTAATAAGAGGAAAAAATTTATGACATCAATGCACCTTTGAAAATATTGGAACGAACCTTGACAAACTGACGTGAATTCTGCTGTAAAGAAACGCTCGACATAACTGGAGCATTCCGAACTGTGGGAACACTAACAGATTGTTGGAAGAAGCGCCGACCATCTTCCTGAAAAATGGGAAGATACCTGAGGATATGGATGTGAACGTCTTGATTCTCGCTCTATTAGCAGAAGCCCCCAATAAAACGCATAAAGTGTTGAACTTGAATAGGGTGGACTTACTCTCTCCACTTCGTCGAGAGATGGCATAGTCTCATCGCAAGTCAAATCTGAAACTGTGAAAATATTACATTTAACTTGACATAGAACTCAACACTTCAGCAGATTGGTGATTATTCCGATAAACGGAAATCGCAGTCACAATTTTAGAACTTACCACGAGACATAGCAGACTGCTGTGCAAGAAGTTCTACATCAAACGGACAAAGATTCCTATAAAAGAATGCACTTTAAACCATGAGTTAGAAAACTATAATACTACATAATACACACGTGGATCGATGGAACCGCAAAACATGAAAAATGAATAAATCGGACATAAAAAGGCTCATAGCGCATGAGGTACGCGTTCGGTATTCCTAGCATTAATAATTAAACGCAAAAGGATCCCAACAATTTGGGAGGAAATGATGGTAAAACGCAACATTACAAAATTACGTATGACAACACAGCTCAAACTGAAAACAGCGTGGTCAACTATATGGGAAAACATGATTGTATAAGGAAGAACCAAAATTTACGATGAACAGATGCAAACAACCAACTAAAATAAATGTAATGAAACATTCAGAAATGCAATAAAATAAAATGCAGTGGTGTAGCGTCTTGCAGTATTTTTGCTAGCGACCCTAAAACCACCATTATAATTAGCTGGAAGTCTAATCAATATGTAGCGGGGCAAAGAACACGTAGCATGGAAAGAAATCCGGGAAAGGTGGAATGAAAAACAAAAAAAACAATGAGCGAACACAATTTCACGCGACACAAATTTACGCAACACAGATTTCACGCGAACAAATTTCACGAGCAACATGCGCGTTTAAATAAATAAGCATTGCAAACATTGCGCCCATTGAATGCAATTGAATTTGCTGACAGCTGCCATCCTATCTCTCTCTTGCCGTCTTTTACTAACGCTGCTCTCTCTGTCCCCTCGTTCATCTTTTCTGTTGATGTGCAGAGAAGAGATTACTAGTTTTGTTTGAAGGAGGAGAAATAGGTCTCCCTCTCTCTATACCTTTATTCTACAAAATGTCACGAGAGGCGAGGCAGTGGCCAGCGCTATGTGCCGTAGATGGATGCAGCTGCTACCTGCAGCTGCACTTATTTCCTTATAAAGATTGCCGTGAAAGATTAAGCTGAGGGTACGGATGAGATATCTTGCAGTTAGCATCTGTAAGTTATCTAAATTGTAACCTTTTATCATGTCACTTTTGATTCAGACACTCTGTGTAGGTTTCTCTGTTGATGTATTCGTTGATATTAAAGGAAAACAAAATGTAGTCCCGCGGTAAAAGCATTCTTCAGTCGTAATGCGTTAGAAATACTTGCAAAAATGAGTAATCAGCAAGGATTGGTTACTCCAACAGTCGATAATCTTGACATAGTGTGTCGACTGTGAGAGTGCCAGACCAGAGCATGCGTTGGATGGTGGCTTTCAAGGGGGTGACTGCCGACAGAGTCTTAGAGGAGTGGTAGTAAAGAGGAGTTTCTGCATCGCAGAGAACAAACTGCACGAAAGTTCGTATGTCCTGGTTAGGGGACTTCGTGAATAATGTATCTGAACGGGCTGGTATCAATGACTGAGATCGTGTAACGTGATTATGTTCTGGGCATGGGTTACTTGATTCTCATTATTATTAAATTATAGAGCTAAGAAGGTTTACCTTTACTGCTAATTTTCATTTTGAATTGCAAGGACTAAGTGGCAGTCTTCTTTTACTTGTCCACTCAGTTGCATTTTGTATCAAAAAGTACTGGAATCCCCTCACTTCAAAAACTGTTTTTCCGATGTACCACTGTATAATACTAACAACTGAGAGGTTTACAAACAAAACGTCTAATACAATCGAGACTAGAAGACTTAAGGCCTGTAAAATACACTTTATCCTGTTTTAGTCAAAATCAAGATGTACCTATTTCTACATGAAACAATTGTTTCGTACAGCATAGCAGCTTATGTCTAGACAAGCATTTGTAAATGGAGAAAAAAAAACGAAAAAAACAAAATAAAATTATTACTGTGCTAAAAAGTCGCCTCCGCAAAGAAAAATACCTGTATTTAGAAGCCAAGCCGGGGGTAATGGTATAAGTTACATGCAAGTCATCGTACAGCACTTCCTTGTCTTTCGGTAATGTACTGGTCTGCCTTGTATTAAGCCGTATACGCAGCACCTCAAGTATTTAATTTGCGATCTTCAGCTCTATAAAACATACATTTTCGGGTAACGGAATATGGCTGCTTAGTAATATATTTACGTGTAAAAGAATTGCAACAACTAACAAACTGAATTCTCCAAAACCATCGGATAGTCGTCCATAACGACAAACAGCATCGACTGGGAAATAGCACACAGCTTGTTGCATGGATCTACAGTTCTCTACTAAAAGAACGCGAGAAGCATTTGAATTAAGGGCGTAAGTTATAAGATTCATTTTTCAAGCAACTAATACTGCTCAACCAATACTCTTTTACTGTGTGAACGACTGGTGTACTTATTCCTTTGAGAAATCCGGCTTTCGTTTTATTTTCAATTTCAGAATAAAACTGGTTGGTGATGTCACTGGTACATGATCGATTGGCACCTGAACAGACGCTGGTTCTGTTGAAATTAGATGATGTCCGTGATTTTCATCAAGCATTGAGGGCATTGGATTTTCGAGAGGTACTCTTGATTATTACATGCTAATAGTGTGTATGCAGGTAACGTATTTTTAGAAGCCAAAATCGTCCAAGCTATCGTACAATTTTTTTTTTGCTGAACCATCCATGTTTGTGACTCTTCATCTTGTCTTCATTGATCGTATTTCACCAGTCGTAGGTCGTGTTATTGGCATGGTTAGGGAGAACTAAGTGTGAATTTCTTCTGGAAAATTAGCGTATAAGGCTTGCATCTTAAACAATTTTGCAGGATGTGCAGTTGAAAACGGTGGTGAATTTCCAAATTAATCTAGTTGTCTGATTGAAGCCATAGCAGCTAATCTTTCAAGTAAATTGACTCGGTGTCTTTTCGGAGATCTTTAATTTCATCAGCTTTCTCAGAATAACTTGGGGATCATCAACAAACAATACATGACTAAACTTTTTGCCGTTCTTCATGCTTTGTTGATTTAACATTTTTCCCTCATGGACTGAAATGATGGCATCACAAAGTGATATTCTCATATTTCTTCATCGTTATGCGAATCAGAAAAAAAGAGCACAGCACTGTAGGATATATAAAAATGCCGTTAGATTTCCGTTGCGATTCCCGGCTATTATGTATGTTGTCAGCCATGCGTTAGTTAATTTGACGACGAAATACTTTTTATTTCTTCGACTTTAAGAGTTCTTTGTTTTAACTGACAGCTTTCTGACATTTGGTTGGCTGTTCTCATTCACGTTTCGCAAACTTTTTGTGGTTGCATATTGCACCAATAAAATCCTTCTTTGCTGTTCTCAACTTTTATATTCGAATCAAGTACTGGCCGCATTCAGTAATCGCAACTTTTGAATTGTATTTTGGTTTTCGTAAGAGAGGATACTCATGTTTATCGATTCCCGTAGTTCACAATTGTCATTAACTGTTTCGGAAAAGGACTGTTAAGGTTCGCTCTTTCCCTTTCCTCAGTAAGATGACTCAATTAAACTCTGGCATTGCCTTCCTATTTTTAAATTCAAAACAAAATCTTTTTTTCTATAACCGGAAGAACTTTGTATTCCTTGAAATTGAAAAAAGTATTTGTATACTTTGAAACATAGGTGATCGTTTTTTTAAACATCATCATGGTATGCATGAATTATCTGTCAGATTATTTCGGTCTTTCTTCTCAGCAGACTCTTACATAAATGAGTGTCGTTAGTGTTGTCACTTCTTACTTCCTTCCGTTATCGTATCAGTTTTCAGTAAGTTGTGATTGTTTTTAAAGTTTAGGTTACATGTTCACATAGCTTATCCCGAGTTTTGTAGAAAAGGCAAATGCATTTAAGTCATTACACCATTCACCACTGATTGCACGAGAATGAAAATTTTTCCTGGAAATAGTGATGACTCGGATATTGATCATTTCCTCGAGATTTTCCGTATAAAGTTTAGAACTGCTTTAGAATTGTGTTCTCGATATCAGCAAGAATGGTTTGCGAATTGTTGTGGATGATCGGACTTGTGTTCAAGGAATCGCTTACTTTGAAAGCGATATATTCACAGAGTTTATTTTGAACGGAGATGTTGTAACGTTTCGCATACCTCTTTGCATTTTCACGGTTATTTTCGCTTCATAACATACATCTGCATTCTTTTTCTTGACTTTCGCTACTGTATTTTTCTGCGAATTTTCAATTCGCTACAAATAACATGCAAAAGATGCATAGTATCGAGTTGCTGCGCTACAATTAATTTTTTTTTTTCAGGAATGCTTGAGCGCCTTTGGTGCCGGAGTCAGTACAGTTTTGAAAATGACTTACGATGGTTATGGTGAGCCTCTCAAAGTCATGCTCGAAAAGAACGGAATTGTAGCAAAGTGCTCAATAAAAACTCAGAATCCAGATATAGTAAGTGCTTTCCAGTTCTTTTGATGAATTAATTAAATCGAAACAAAAACTATAAGTTATTTCTGCTATCAGTTTGAAATCAATTAAGGTACTTGATTTCGATTTCAATCATGCCAATATTGCTGCAAAGATTGTAATGAAACCATGGATGCTGAAAGAAACATTTCATGAGCTTGATCAAAGCAGTCCCTCTGTCGGTTTCAGAGTTGATCCGTTTTCATTAAGTGTAATCACGGAAGGAGATCTGGGTAAAATCAAGGTTCCTTTCACACTTAAATTTTTTTTGTCGGTTTATTCTGTGATGCTGATAATGCGGCAGTTTTTACTTAAATTTTTGAAGCGGTTTTGTCTAGGTCCGTCATTTCGTTCCATATTTTTCATTGGTTTCATTTGTCGAAGTATGTTATTTCCGTTTTCATTTGCAGACAAAGTTCCCACATTGTTCTGAACAAATTGAACGATTGGAATGCAAGCGACGTGTCGAATTTACCTATAGACTGAGTCTCGTAAAGCGAATGACTCCTTCATTAGATATCTGTAGTAAGGTACTTTGGTATAAGGTTATGTTCGTTCAAGTTTTTTTTTAACAGCACTGACTTTTGATAAATTTCATAAATACTTTATTGCATGGATTCTTTCAGTTGTCTCTACGTATCGATCACCGCGGCATATTGTCTCTTCAATTCATGGTGGAGCATAATGAAAACAACCATATCTTTCTTGAATTCTTTGTAAGTTGTTCTCACCATATCCTATGCAAAAAGCTTCAAGGATTGCAAAATCAACTATAGCTTTGGAATGTTTTTAGAAGTAACTCATGGTGAGTCGGATTTACAGAAGTGTTGATGGAAGTTTGCTTTTCAGTGTATACCTGAAATCCCTACATCGGAAGAGGAAAATATCACTATGGATTAATGGTGTCGAAGAAAACTATTTGGTATAGCCGGATTTCTAATTACCTGCCAACTGTTCAAATTCTACTATTTTTTTCTTGCAGTCGAGCTTTATTAAATGTTTTCCGGTTGCGAAAAGACTGAGGAGGACTGTGTTCTAAATTTAAATTTATTTGAAGATTTAAAATCAAAGTCTCTGCAGTTTTTACAATTTTGTCATGTCAAATGTTTCACTTACTCGGAAAATTTATCGTTATCATCAGTACATATTCTGCATGACCGTTGACAGTTTTCCATCATAAAATTGGAAAACAACCCTGTACAGAATCCAACATTTTTCCAGTGAGTGCAGAAATGTTTTCTATCACTGCACATTTTTTCCGTTGAAGATATTTCGGCAGGATTCATTTTCGCGTTTATTAACTTTCTCCATGCGGTTCCAAACGATTGTTTCAGTCTGTAATTTGGAAATCTTAATTCATGTGTAGATTTAGTTGGAGGAATGGTAAAGCATATATAATACAAATGGAATTTAAATTGCAGAAACTGGGCCTTTCTATTTCGAATCATGAGGACAGAAAATTTAAAGTTGATTTATAAACTTCCACAGAAATCCTCGAAAGCAAGCTATCAGCATTCGACTAGGAAAAAAGTTGTATCATTGTTTGAACTTGTGAAAACTAAAAAGCTGACTAGAAATGGAAAAGGGCGAGCATATCTGTTCCTTTCTACCAACGCCTACCTGTTGAACTTTCTTGTTGTCTCTGCTGTTGTTGTAGTAATTGTAATTGCAGTTGATAATTTTGTCCTTGCCACAGTTTCGTTGCTTAATTCTTCTAATTTGCAAAAACCACATGATTTTAGGCAGAAAGCATGCATAAATTCCTTCGAAATTGTGCAGTGGTTATTCTGCACAAGTATTAAACAGTCTGATCGTTCATCCACGCATGGTTGAGCTGAAACCTACGAAGGCAGTGATAATATAAGATTCTGAAATATTCCAGCGATGTGCTAATTATCAGACCTGTGATATTGTTGCACATGCTACAGCTCTTCCGGCAGTAATTTTTCATCCATCTTGGGTTCCCTCCACACCATCCTGAACAATCATAATGGAGCATCATGAGAATTGAATATTCCAATTAGTGATTTTAACACCGTGGTTGCGTGAAACGTTTTTGAAGGTTGTATCTCTTTGGTGAGTGAAATCTTTTAAAAATGATACAAACATCCAGATGATATTGAACTGAGTTACTTTAGAAATTCTTGACTCGTAGAATTACCATAAGCGACAAGTTCCTCACAATCCGAACGAATGTTTTTGCAAGGTTCAATGATGAACAGATGTATAGATGTATTCGTGGTTTTCTGATTTTCAGTAATTGTAGAAGCTGGAGTTGTTGCTAGTCTCTTTCCTGCAGTTGATTCTGAAACTATTAATTTGAGATACTACTGGTCTGTTAATCATTCCAGCAAAAATGAACTGAACTGTTGGTGAAAATATGCAACAATTTAATTAGCGCCCTAAATGCTCTGACCGGTTAAGTCAAAATTTGAGATGAAAATTTTTCAAGCAGTTACGGAGTGGACAGCTGTAAAGCTTGTTGATTTTAAAAATGTCAATTGCGCTGAAATGAAGTCTTTGGCCAATAGAAGCGGGAATTTTTGGCATCAATGTTGGTTGATTGTTGCGGCTAAATGCTCGTGATCCATAATGCATTATCGATTTGTAATCATAATCTGCACCAAGTGAATCCACTACACCGTGATCGTATTTCTCAAACTGCCCTATAAAAAAAAAAAAAAAAAAACAGCGTAGAAGGAAAATTGGGGGGAAAAAAAAGGTTCAGTATAGTCAGTCAGTCGCAAGAGCAACTAACTAAGATGTACTACCGGTAAAGCTGAACCTTGCATTCCAGGCTGTATATTTCCCCAGAGCACTGTTATGTGTTTATCCCGATCAGTTCTGGATTGTTCGTGAAAAAAACCGATTGCATGCATCAGTTCGTGCATTATGATGCCTTTTTGTATGCATCCTGTACCAAGCGATACCGTTTGTTTACCACCTATATAGTGCAAATTGGTAAATTCGAAAAAAAATAAAAAATCTGTCAAAAGCAATTCATTCAATTTCCGACACTAAATTTGGTTCACGCATATTTTATTTTGGTGACATCTAATTGCTGATTGTGTAGCGAAGTGCCGTGAGCAATTCAGTCACGCATTTCAGGCAAATGGAGAACTATGTAGTTCAAATGTTTACCAGTTTTGCCAACCATTGAATAGCATCCTCTATCGGGTACTATATAGATGTAATCATAATCTTCAACAGATCGTGGAACCCAACGAACACACGTACGTTTAGCAAATTCTTCCATTGCAGCTGCTATTACTGAACGGCTGTAAACTATTACCGTACACATCACATCCATACCTATTATTACCTTTGGAGAATAGGTTTACAATCAATCTGTCTAAAAGGCCAAATCTTATTTCAATGGAAACGGTATTTTCTTTTCTACCTTTTCATGTATGGTACAAAATGAAAACATCTTTCAATGTAATGAAATGATTTCAATAAATCGCAAAGTACTCTCTAGTTCATTAAGGATGCATAGAAGTTTAAAATGGAATTTTGTCAGCTCTCTCTTGCAATTATAAATTTGTGAATTGCAATGATTTTGTCAAACTTTTTTCTGACTAATTGAAACAATGAAGTGCGAGTATTTCGACACTTCCTAGTCATTTAATTTCAAAGAGCATTTGGAAGATGTCACCTATACGGACTGTACTGGCTACTCATGGCATATGGTATTCGGGGACTAAGCCATAGTTGGTGTCGATTTCGTACCGCATTATACATTACACTGTTTTGTGGATTTATGCCGACATTATGGACATTTGGATAAATCTGAAGGCATGATGACGTTGACAAATCGTACAATTACGAAGGGTGGGCATTGTCATATTGTTTACATTATTTCATATGACATTGAAGTAGCATTTAGTTTGCAATATCGACATATAGTAAAGCGAAGGACTCGAAAAGAGTGTCCGCTGTAATGGTCATGTTTTATTTCCGAGGTGGCTAAACATTGAGCTACACGAGTTGCAAGATGTGCATAGATGCTCCCAAGCGGAAGTTAAAATTACAATTTGAAAACAGAGTAATAAAATACGCTTACATTTGTGAATTCAACAACGTCTATGTCTATATCACCCTCAAACTTTCCACTACTATAAAGAGCCCAGTCATCACTGTTCTGCCAGTTATCATCAAGCTCTGAAGCCATTACAAAATCGGACGGCATTAAGAATGTCTCAGAATCAGCTTTCTGCCGATCGAAGTACTATAAATTGTCATAAATATGGCATTATTTTTGGAATATTCCTGATTACTAATTGCAAAAGAATTAATTAGAGCTATAATTCTTCCAAATTTGCTAAATGATAATTTCATGTTCATTTTTTTTTCTTCACTTTTTAAAAATTATATCCATAATGACTTTCATACAAACGCTCTCCAGTTTGATCAGAAGTTTGTGAATCGATTTCAGAGCTGCTAAAGCATTCATTACACCCAACCTTTAAACCATCTACGTCGCTTATTGCAGCCCCAATTACAAATGAAATCTCATGGATAATGATGAGACATGAACCAATTTTGGAAAAAATCATGGATGTACGCTGCGCTGAAAATATTTTAATGCAAATATTTCACAAACAGAAGTTCTGCAACAATTGGAAGGAATAATTACTACCCATCGAAAATTCACGGAACTATACAAATTATACCGCTTTAAATACGTCATTTTATTCATTATGTCGTCCAAAATTTCACAAAATTAATATAGGTATATCTGATAAAGGCTATGAGTAGCAGTAAAATTAAATGAAAAAGGCTTTGAGCGAGTGTAGTACACTATTCTGCATGGTTAATTCAATTGGAAATTTTTTGACGGTGGAATTTTCACAAGAGCTTATTTTTTAATTTTTTGTATTAAACATAAAACAACGAATATAAAAACTTGATCAAAACAAAAATTGCACAAATTGCAGATTTTGCACTTAAACCTAAAACATATTAACCTTATCAACTTGATCCAATTAATATAAAAGAGGAATTTGAATGAATTTAAATAAATTAAGAAATTTTAAAGCAATAACAATCCGCAGATTAAACAATGGAATATGAAATTTACGATTATGAAAACGACTTCAAACCTCCCTAGTGAACAGCGTGTTATTTCATTTAATAGAAATATAAGTGAAGCTTGAAAGGAACAGAAAAATGAGTTGTTGCTAATATACCGTGGAGGTGTTCGAATAGTTGCGGTCGGCACCAGAGTTAAAGAGAACACAAATATCGGACTTGTCCCACATTTAGAGTAAACAGAATTTATACTTAAAATGTAAGAATTGCGTTAATACAAACAAAAACCAGCAATTTGCGTCGTGCAACGGACAACACAGATCGCCAAACAATCATCTACTACAACTGGGTAAACCCTGTTCATCCAACATTGCACGCGAATCACTTGAAAAAAGTTTTCATACCATTGTAAGCTTGTCTCATAGTCTGGATTGCTGTCCAATTTGAGCTGGATGTCACAATTCAGAAAGAAGCAAATCAAACTCAATCTTTTTAAATAAACCTTCGTCTCAAATCAGTGCACTGACTCAGACCCGACCCTAACTAACACCCATCTCACAATAGAAAGCCGTAAAATAAAGCAAATGAAGTCAAATTTAGGTTTAAAAGCCAAAATCTTGTATGATTTCCAGATCGAAAGATCTCAACAAAAACTTAACATATATTTTCAGTGTATTCTTAAAAATCAATAGCTGCATCGATATGCCGCCATCTATTAATATTTGAAATTCCAGAGAAAAATATGAAACAAGTCTCGAGAAGATTAATAAGTTCTCTTAAAGTAAGAATATAAGGTTTCTCCATACAGTTTTTTTTCTTATTCGTTACATGGGCAAGAGAAAACAGAGCCATCACACAACTGCAAAATATGTAAACCTTATCTGTAAATCCATTAAAGCTACAAAAAACAAAACAGTTGAGAAAAAACATTAGTTACGAAATCAAAACCTCATCCAAATCATATTAAAACACATATCACAATTAAGCAAGACAACATTGTGCCAAAAATAAAAAGATTAATTATAAATTATTTAACAAATAAAAACGAAGAATAATAGCATATCAATCCCACTGTTTTGAAGTCAACAGTTTCAAACCCGAATGACTCGTAATATCTATACTTGCAGACTTCAGAAGACAAATTTTTGGTCAGCTGTAAATTACAGTTAATTCAAACATGAAAATGAATAAAACACGGTAAATGACAGATTCTGCTTTCTAACAAGTTCTCAATTCATTTTTATATTAATATCACACAACAAGTATTTTAAGAACGAGACTTAATCTAAACTAATACGACACCAACATCTTATTATCCTGCAGGCGAACAGACCAGTTAAGCTTTAAATACAACTTCTAAAAAAAAAAAACTTTAACTAGTCCTGAAAATAAATCTCTTTATCGTTCGTATTTTTCCTGCGATAAAACTAACGATTTTCAAAAGCTTTGTAAGACATCAATAATGAAATAGAGAGCAAGAACCATGCGAAATTCATTTGTTTTTCTTGGATGGGGTTTCTTGATCATATTTCGCTTTACTCTTGTACCACAATACAAAAGGAATAACTGTTGAAGGCGTGACCAACATCAAAAATACCAGCCATACACCGACTTTTGCGGAAAATTTCCGATCATAATCTTTTCGTCGATAAATATGTCCTGCGGAATTTCGTTAGTTTTTAAGAATTCTTTCTAGATCAACAAATTTCACTGCATTCTCGCAATGTGTTTTAACTAATGGTGAATCTTATTTCCATTTCACTGGTGATGATTCATTACCAGTTTTTTTACTGTAGCAGTGAATACAAATACACTTTTGCAGTGTACCAGAAATCAGCTGAAGAACAATAAAAATATTCGATAAGTAAAATACACCACCCTTCATTAAATGAAAACAAAAATACCTTCGCCTGGAGCAGTTGTATAGCTGACGCGCACTTCCTTGGCATCTTCATTTGGATAGTAAGTTATCAAAGCAGATGAATGATTGAATGTACCAACTGCTCGCGGACGTACTACTACTGAGTGTGAAACATTGTTGCCGGGACTAATTCTTTCCCAACGTACCTGAAATCCAAATAACAACTTCATATTATACATCATCCAGCTCTTTAAAAAAGTAAATCCTGAAGATAATTGAAACCATTAGAAATGTCTGTGTATGGGAAATGTTAGAGGGCCCAGTGCAGAACCAAATTACCTGAAATAGGCCTCGTATAACATCAAATGCTTGGGTAGGGAAACCATCTCGATCATCTAATGTCACACGAAGGGCAGCCTGAAAAATTATTTAACAATCCTACTAACATGTTTGCTTTTAACAAAGAACATGCTTGCAAAAAAGCGAATGCTTTAATAAAAAATAATGAAAACATTCATTTATTATTAGCGAGGTAATCCGGTGAATAAAATTATTATAATATCCAAAATCACCAACCTTGTCACCGACGTTGTAAAGACGATAATCAATCACGTAATCCATTCCTTCAACCGCATACTGCGACAGCGTAAATTTTGATGCAACAATGTGTGCTGCATCATTCATTTCTGCATCTTCTCCGTATACAGTACTAATACATAACATTAAAAATATTGGTAATTTCCACCTCATCTGAAAGTGTGCACAAGTGCATATAGAAACAAATTTAGGATTAACCTATAATTCGTGTAAACTCACGGCTAACACTGAAATATTACCTACATCATTTCAAACCACTTACATAAATGGATTTCTAAAACTTCAAAGGAAAGTTAAAGTGGACAACTTGTTAATTCTGCACTAAATATATCAATAGAAACCAAAAAAAAAAAAAACAGTTTCAGGTAATGGCGGGGCGAATATTAAAACATATCGATATTTCGACCAATAGAAACAGAAAAGAACAATAATTAAATGTTTTTAAAAAGTTAATAGAAGATCTATGGCGAGTATGTTTATTTTTTTCATTATCGGAAGAGGAAAGGTGGTATACCGTTCGAAATTCAGTCCTTCCCAAGTACTCTTTCAATAAGAAGCGCGACACTAAGCGGTATAACGAATAGTATTTCGTGTCCAGCAAAATCACCCTCCACATATCAGTTACATTTGCTCATTATTCACTCATAACGTCCACCGCTCGGTTGCTTAATTTCTCTTCATTCAGCTACTTCAAAGATCTTTCTTTTATCGTGAGAAAACCTCGTCATACAGGTCTCAAACAAAGAGTCAGCTAAAGTGTGTCCACGGACAGGATGGTTGGTTAGCCTGCACGAAATCATGCTAGGAAGACGACAATTCTTACAACAAACCATGGCAAATAGAACCCTGCAATGCCATCCATCCAAGGCCACTCAGACAAAAACTTATAACCCTTGGACTTCACTGCCACCGTCCAAGCTTGCTAGGTTCTCGCAATCAGTTCCGCAAAAGCTATAACTCACGTGAAAAACTCACAACGTATGCCAAACAGATTTATTCATGCTGACTGTAATCTGCCAAATTCCGTTCGTTAAGCAAAGCCACAACGACACCATGCATTTATGTAATGTCCTTCGTCCTGAATCTCCCCCAATCGCGATGTATTTATGGAATGTGTGGCGAAATGCTCATCTGAACTGCACGGGCTGCAAGCACGCTGTGCAATAGCGATGATTCAAGATAACTGTCGATTTGAGAATACGCAGGACATTTTCTGTCCGGAGTAGCCATAAACGTCCGCAGTAAAACGGAGTCTACTTAGGACGTGAAAACAAAAACCATCACTGATAGACTACCGTAATATCACTCGTTACTTTTCGGGAGTTGTGCACTTGGTTTTTTGAGAAGTGGACAATTATTTGAACCAGGAGAAATTTAGTCACTGCCATTCTTACGAATTAGCAGCAACATGCTAATCAGTTACTGCGCAAATTGAAGAGAAATCAGAAAGAATCTGCCGTTTGACCTAAATGTACTGCTAAAATTATAACGGAGTAAACGAAAAACATTTACAAATAAAAAATAAAAACCCGCATCAATGCCATTTTAGAACTGCTTTTCTTGCAAAAATAAGTTTGTATTTCACACCACACACTAGTTACCTGTGTCATCGTTTTAAATGACACCTCTTTAATACTATCCTGTTTGTCTTTGTTTTACCTTCATTTTATCCTTTGAATCAATAGTGGTATTGCAAGAACTAACTTTTACTTTAACTATTAGTTTCGAAGCATTCTTGTACTATGATGAAACCCACACTAAACAGTAACTTTTTTCCAGATCACTTAGATAAAAAGCATTCGAGTTTGTCAAATCCTTTACTTGATAGAATATCTTATAATTCATAAATCCTAACAACTGCACAAATGCAGCAATACACTGTATGTCTCACAGATTTTATTCATGGAACTATTTTTCAATGTGAAAACGAGAAGTGTACGAAACCGATAACTTTTCCAATTCATACATATAGAATCCCAACATCAACTTTCCGATTTTATCAAATAAGAAGTCTGAAAGCACCTATCTAAATATACACATGTTCTTGCTAATATGTAGTTATGCACATACATTTACCAGTGACAGGAGTGGCTGGTTTCTTAACACCGTCCTAAAAGTTACATACTTTTCCAAAATTATTTAAAAAGAATAGCTACAAAGTTAATCCAGTTTATGGAGCGATATCATGACGGTTTTCGGAATTCTTCACCATTTTTGCTAGCTTTTTTTCAACATAATCTGCTGGAACGATGTAGCCAGGTAATGAACGACGCCCAATAGCTTCACCAACAAAAAACCAAAATATTATTTCCATCGCAATGCATGTTCGCACGAACGTATCCTATGTAAAAATAAGACCTTTTATTCTAAAAAACAAAAAACTTTTGTACCGTAGGAGACCAGTTTTCCCAATAAAATTTACGAGGAAAGAATTGATCACTGTGCAAACATAAAACATAGCGCAATCCAATGATGACAGCTAGATTCCATCTACTCTCAATTCATATAACTACGATGATTAAAACGTTGTGCTACACTAATATCATTCCAGATTACACTATCTAGAGTTCCTGTATAAACTTAATGATGATAAGCAAAGGCCAATCCAAAATAAAGCACCTCCATTTTTGAACAGCTTCTTGTCAAAATTTGATTTATAACGGTACAGAGAGGCTATGATATCTTCCGAGTAAGTTCTACTTCACCAAAAAATGAAAAAAATTAACGGTAATTTACCATCACGGTCCACTGGGTGTATGCTCTGCTTGTAATGGTATTCATCATTTGCTTAAATTCATTCTTGATAATTGGCCAATCTTCCATTGTTGGGGGTTTTAGCTCTTTATGCCAGCAATCTTTCCACAATGCTTTTCTCTGAGGAAACTTAAAAAAACAAAGATTTTGCAACAAAGTTAGAATTTCAAGTATCCTACAAAAGGTTTTAAAAAGATTAGCATGGATTATAATGCATTCGACCCCACAATCTCAGCAGTGCGGCTTTCACTTCACAATATCACGGCTAAACGCTGGAACAAACTACTATTAAGTACTCGTTACCTGATTTAACTGATAGCGGTAGATGTGTCCTGCAGCATTCGCCAGTTTTTCAAAAAGTCCTATTTGCTTCGACATGTCTTAAAATAAGTGGGTAAGCCACGATTGTTAAAATTCGACAAAGCAAAACTGGAATTGGTGGAAGAAACAATGCACTCAAACTACCTATACAATCCCTGAATGAACGCCGTAAATATGAAGTGCTTATGCTATTAAGCAATCCATGCACAAATATATTCCAGTCTTGCTGCAATAAAACGGTTATTTCACCTATACTAATATGTATCTCTCAGAAAGCATTCAAAAAAAAATTAGGAACAATGACAAAACTAAACCAAAGTAAAAGTTTACGCTACTGCAAAAGGTTGCATCACCTATCATTTTTGAATAACTAGATACCAAATTTGAAATTACAAAGTGCGACGGAAATATAAAACATGTCTCGAACAGTAAGCTCATTGAGAAGCACCAGACAGAAATAAAGTTAATTCTCCGAAGCAATTCCAGGACCTACTTCCAGTACTTCATCACCCTCTGCCCATTCCCGACGGATTTAGTCAACACACTTCAGCCCAGCAATCGCTCGTACAACCCTCGCCGTATTCGAACAATTCCTTTTAAACTTCGAACAAAATTTGTCGTAACGGTCAAAGAGGGGCGTTGAGGTCAATTCTACGTTGTGGTTTTGTACATGGGACTTAGTTGAGCGTCGCTGGATTTGGAATACGCTGGAATGGATGGAGCGAGTATATTTGGTGGTTTAACATCCTGAATGCGGCTATTATGAGCGGGGATGGTGCCGCTGTAGTGAAGAATTTGAATAATATTTACAACAGCATCCACAACTTCATTACCTTGTAATGATTTGTTTTAGACTTTTTTTATCTAATCATAAGTGGTTTAACGGCTTCTTATCTGTTGTATAATAAATCTTTCTGCGGATTCGTTTGTTGTTATCTTTAACTTGGATTTTTAATCCTCTATTTTTAGCTGCTTTGTTTCCACATTTCAAAGCGTTTAGTTTCATTGAGTACTCTTGCCACTACCACTATAATTATTTATTAATTTAGGTTTTCTTAAGATGGTAAACGAGTAACAGTTATTGCTTTACAGAGCCGAAAAAGGAAACAGTTCGGACATCGCATTAAGGCTACGATACTTGGAAGCATCACTGGAACAGTTGAAAGAATCCATTGATTCCAGTGCTGATATAATTGGGTAAGAAACCAAGGAACTTCAAACATTTTTATTATTTCGTGGTATGAATTTTTTCAATGCGAGTACTTTCCGCATAAAATAGTGCTTTTTGTTTAGAAATATTGGTGTTTTAATTCCCGTTGAGAAATATTTGATTGCTGAGCTGACTGTGAATGTCTCTATTTTTAGGAACGAAAATCACCAGCGTGCAAAGATAGCTGATTTGAATCGACGGATTGCCCTCAAAGGCAATTTAATCAATTCCTTTCGAAATGGACAACGCTCGTTCAGTACACAATAATGACCTTGTATCGTTTTTTCTTCATTTGCACTGAGAGATCGACAGGTTTTTTCTTTTTTGATGTTCTGAGGTATCAGTGTTAAGGTACACTTAAATATTTCAGAATCTTTCTGAAAACAATCGAAATACTCTATCTATTCATTGCTTGCGATGTAATTGTGCCCTCTTATCACCTAATGTTGCATCCTTTGTGGATGCCAAGCCATTTTCGCTGCCGTTTTGTCAACAGACGAAAAATAGTACTTCACTAAGAGCTGAGGTCATCGATTCATGGTTTGTTTATCGCGATATTATATCATGGAAAGCACTAGAGTACAGAGATTATGGTGTACGAATTTAGAAAAACAAATGTGGTGTCATTTTTAGTTGACGTTTATTACCCAAATCATAACCAAAGATTGATGAATTGTCACTGCCGACGTGTAGTGCAATATATTTTCCAGGAACCCCACGTGTTTTGCAAAAACATGGTTTTCTCTTGATAATCCAAATCAGAAAATAGTTTAAACTTCATATTTCAAAAAAAAGAGGTGAACAAATATGACTTGATTCACGATAAGGATTTGTCCACCACTTTCTGCATAACATGATAATAGTAGTCATAATCTGTAAGCCATATAAAGAAAACTTTTTGCAAAATTTTGGGATTCTACGTTTTTTTTTTGAAGGTGGCAGGTTGAGAGAATGTTCGATTTTGAAAATATTGGTTTTACGCATGCTCGTGATGGCGTTAAATATTTGGTATGTGCAAACTGTGAGGATGGTCCTGTAGGCTATTTATGTCCAGTGACGAAATCACATTTTGTTGCCGTATGTCGTGTCAGACAGGAATAAATTATCAGTATTCTGAACAGATCGTGATTTCACCTCTTCCTTTTCTTGCTTATCGGGAAAAACTGAGTAGTGGTTTCATTTTAATATTTTTAACTTTGATTTGCGTTTTTGCTTCATCAGATTTTGTTTTACGATGAAAGCGGTCATTTCCATTTTATTTTTAATAAACTGCATTGTGAATGTTCATTTTCGAAAATAGAAAACAAAAGGAAAGAAATTAATATGAAACGGCAGTAACATATATCGGACTGTGCAGTTTTTATGATGGACTTTTTCATGTTGCCTAAGGCTCTGTCTCTGGCATCGCCAGTTTGATATTTATTACCCATTCCTTTTTGGGTGCATTAATATTGTACGTAGGCTGTTATATGATATGAAATGATATTCAGAGACATTAAGCTTCTAGTCTTGCACCACATGATTTAATTAAGAACTGGAGTTTTTGATGCTCGCGGTAAAAAGTCGATTCCAGCTAAGGGTGAGGAAACTCTGGTATTATTCAGGAAAACATTTGTGGTGATTTTTGATATTTTCTTCTAATTTCATCTAATTTTTTTTATACTTTTGAGATTCATGCTCCTGTATTTCAAGTGTAAGCAACTGCATAACAGGGTAAATTTCAAATGCACTATTTTTATTCTTTTAAAGAGTTGAAATGTAACTTGAGTAGTTCCATATGTTGGTATGTTTGTAGTAAAGTTTACATGTGTCTATTGTTTGCCACAAATCCATGAAATTATTATGCATTATATGTGTTATCATGTTTTTAATAGAAAGGTCACATATTCTTATTTATTATAATTTCATAATAACAATGCGGATGATATATGTTGCCATTTTTGCAGTATAAACGTTGGGCATTTTTTTGGTTTAGAACAGTTTCATGGAGGTATCACAAATTGTGGATGTTGATTTGTTTTTAACACAAAGATTACTTGAATCTGTTTTTTTAATGTTAAAGTTACGCATCTGACTTTTATGTATAGTTTTTTATTTTTGTTTCATTGTTTAAATCATATATATATATATATTTATAATTTTCTTAGATATTCTGATATCCTTCAATTCTTAAATTTCACTTGTTTGTTGAAGGTCTTCACATGTTCATATAGTGGATTGCAGTAGTTCAACTGCTCGTTTCAAATGGCAACAGAACAGGGACAAACAAATGTAATTGTCAGATACTCTATTTTGCGAGCATATATTCCATGCCATGTCATGCTTGTGTTGGCTTTTTTAGCTCTTATGAATTTAAACCTATGAATTGCTGATCATACTGCTTCATAAGTTTCATTTATAGGTGGTAAGCACAGGCGTGGAGGAGCCATTGGATTTAATTCGATTGAGTTTAGATGAACGAATTTATGTAAAAATGCGCAACGATCGTGAGGTCTGCCGCATTTGACTTTTATTTTCAAGAAGAAGCTCATAGAGATTTTTTTGGGGGCTGCGGTTGTTTGCCGAAATTTGCTCGGATTTTTTTATTTTTATTTTGAGACCTCGGTTAATGTGTTCTGAATTCATTGCACAAAGTTGTGGTTTTGATCTTTATTTTGACCAGTTTTAGCTTTTTCGTGGTAATTTTTGCTGCTGATTTTTGATTGTTTCGAAATTATACTTTAACGCAGCTTTTTGTCATTCTGCTTTTATCGGTTATTGGTAGTGCAGCAATTCCTGGTTTCAAGAAACATTCAAAATTTACAGGTCCGAGGTCGACTGCATGCGTTTGATCAACATTTAAACATGATATTATCACAAGTGGAAGAAACAGTAACAACTGTTGAACTGGATGAAGAAAATTTTGAAGAAATGCATAAACAGACGAAGCGTCAGATACCGATGTTGTTTGTTCGAGGTGATGCTATCATACTTGTCGCTCCTCCTCTGAGACACACATAATTTCTTATCTAACCCTTGATTTTATTAATTGTTATTTCAATTCCTACCTTTGTTTTACATAATTTTTGATGCTTTTTGAAAACTCAGACTCCCTGGTCATGCCTCTTTCTTACCGCCTTTGATCACAGTCAGTACGATTAAAGTTTCCTGCATCATTTCATTTTGTTATTTACCAACTTGCTCATCGATCCAGCTACTTTTATTTTTCTAGACCGTGCACTCTTCCGCCTAGTAGGTTCATTTCCTGTTGTGTAGTTTGTATCGCTGTTATTTGATGGATTTTCATTGTTTTAATGCTTTTCGGACTTTGTGTCAGTTTATCCTTCTCGAACAGTTTTAGTTACACGCCGGAGCATTTATGTTTCATTTTTCAAATTCCATTGATTTCATGTTCTACTGATTGAAATGTTATATAAAACAAATGTTATTTCTACCATGTGACTGGTTAATTTCTGTTCATTCATTATTTATTTCTATGTAGAGAATGGATTGGTAAGCCTTCGGGCAGACAATTCTGACGATTTTAGGGAAACCCCAACCAAACCTCTGAGAATCTTGCTGGCACAGTCCAAGCTTACTAGACCCTGGCGGGTGAACTATTGAAGTGAAGAGTGCGGCCAGTACTGCGAGGGGTATAGCTCAATGGAAAAAAAGTAAGCGTGCTCGGAGGATTTATTCACGCTCATAAAGCAACATAGTGGCAGGCAAGGGTCGAGACTGCGGTTGATATGGTATACTGAGATGGGACGGTCCATCTCCTGATCGTCGCCATTGTCCTGAAGATGACAGACTAAGCCAATTTGTCCATGAGGAGCATTGATTGCTTTAGACTAGAGAAGAGTCTAGAAAAATAACGAAACCTCATTGTCATCCTTCATTACTTTGCCGCTATAAGCGAATTTACCTTTACGAGGAATGCAGTCCTTACGAAATTATTGATGGTTATACACTTGTTCAGGCAGACCTAGAACTGAACACTGTCTCCAGGGAGTTGGCTCTGTGAAAATAAACTTCAGGATATTCAGAAAATAAGCTTCAAAGACCTTTCTCTGCTCCTTCTACTGCAGAACCAGTGGGAATGTTGTTTTGCTCACCTTGACACTACAGAAGAGGAGGAATTCAGTTTACTAAGAAAGGTACTACAAACGATAGAATCATTGTTGATTCCCGCATGACAGCGGCTGTGTATTGCTTGACACACCTAAGCAGCAAGAATGGTGACCACAAAGGATTCTATGGAGTCCTGAATTCTTGGATTTTGAAGGATACACCATGCAAGATTTCAAGCTGTAGCTTGTTCATTACTGAGAACAGCGCGAACTGTGATCAGATTGCCGCAAGCAGCCATCGTCATAATCCGGGAAAAAAAGAGTAAGTCGAACTGGTTAAACTACCGAGCTGCTTTGCATTGTTGCGAGAATTCCCGCAAAAACTTTCAAAAAGATTGATCAATGGTTTTGTCGAAGACATTCTAACTGAAATTTAGTGTGTCCTCAAAGCCAGCAGGAAATACCTCAGACATAGAATTCGTTCTCGAAGAATTACAAGAAAAGTGTAGCGAACAAAGCAAGGAACTCTGTTACTTTCTGGCGAAGCTCTTCATGTGACTGATGCTGGAATAATTGAGGTGCCTTCAAAAAACAGTCAAGTTATATATTGAGGCTAATACACTGTCTGAGTCCTTCCCAGGCGTGAAGTAGGACCGGGAGTTCTTGCACCAATTCCATTCAAGATTTTACCTCAAAAGCCACAAAAGACCTTCCACCAAAAAAAAAACAGCTCCACCATCATACCAATAGAAGCCTATTCAGCTTAAAATGACTGAATGCCCACAGGAAGACTTTAAATCACCTTTTCCACGAGTTCATCCCTCAATACTACTTTTCAATGATTAACATCCAACATTGTAGGGGTTACCGACCGTCGCCAATGGGTCACTTTAACAAGCAACCTGGAGAGACACAATTGTACATTTCCGTTTAAATGTGTGTTTAGTTTGTGAAGAAATTTCGGCACATGAATTTTTCAATAAGGCAAAAATGAAATTGTAACTGATCCCAACCCTATGTTTTACTTTCAAATAATTCGGAACACTTTACCACCAAACAAGCGGAAGTTTTTGTGCTTACCTGTCTGCTCCCATTTAAAATTAGTGCTAACCGTTAGTCATATAATGGGAAGAGAGCAAAATTCACTACGAATAGCAAGTTGTGAATTGGCAATATTTGGGCTATTTTTTTTCAAATACGGCAAAATTCATTAATCAATATTTCTGCTTTCATTATCACTATGTAAATCGCCTAGACATAACCCAATCTCCACCTACCCAAGCATTGAACTAAAATGAAATTATAATGTTTCATGCATTGTTTCATTAATTAAGTAAATTTTGAATAAGGCTAAAATTTTAGATTCTTAATGTAAACACTGTGGTAATAGTTTATTTTTCGAGTTGTAAATGTAGAAACATACAGCAATTAATTGGCGGAAAATTTGGGATCGAATATTGTTTGAGTATATTTAACGTTAGAATGAAATAAAATGATTCCATCAAAATCATCATTTCAATTATTAAAAAAATCGATCATGTACAACGGATAACTTAAACTACAAACTGATAAACATAAGGGAAAGTATCGGAAATATGGCCGAATAAATTCAAAAAAAAAAAAAAAATGACGTACAGTAACTCAGTGATAAGTCTTAACACCGTGGTTAGTTTATAACTTAAAAAATTGAAATCGCAATAGATCCATTTGTCGTAAAAAACGAAAATGCTACGAGTCAGTCATTTTCCTGACCAAAAAGTCTAAATGCGCAAAGCTTTTTTGTTTGCAAGAATTAAATGTAAGCCTTTGTAAAGCTTGCAAGTCATTGTTGACCACAAATGTAAGTCTTTGTAAAGCTTGCAAGTCATTGTTGACCACAAATGTAAGTCTTTGTAAAGCTTGCAAGTCATTGTTGACCGCAAATGTAAGTCTTTGTTAACTACAAAAGGAATTGTAAATCTCCGTTAATTGCAAATGTAATCCTTTGTTAATCACCGAATGTAATATCTTGCTAATTACGAAAAATGTTAACTTTGTTTCAAAAATTTAAATCCTTTGTCTGGTAGCTATCAGTGACAACAATGAAATACAGTGATGCAAAACTGCCCTATATATAAGCCAAGCAATTATGCCCAAAAGATCATTCATTCACATCCACAACGCTTACCGGTCATCTAACATTCCGCTTTCATCCACGATTCTTCCAGGAGCCTATTTACTGATCAATTAAATCTGCTGTATTATAGTATCAGTATACGATAATAAAGCTATTTGGCAATTCACGAACTGCAAATCCAATCTCGTGGTTCCAATAACAAGTACGGCAATTCATCAGAAAGCAGTAAGTTTCTTTACAC
>JABVXS010000449.1:0-31693 GCA_013365335.1 Madathamugadia hiepei
AGGTCTTTTCCAGTGAGTGCTCTTTTCTCATTTGGTGGCCAAAATATTTGAGCCTCATCTTCATTATCTGATTCGGTTAATACGTGGTACCAAAAACGACTAACTAAATTAGTATTCCTGTCCGTGCGTCTAGCTGGTTGTTGGCAAATCACACAGGTACTTAAGAGGTCTCAGAAATCAAAGGCTACGCTAGGGAATCTGCACGCACTGAATAACTGACAAAGTAGGTCCGATAGTTATTAAAGCTTCATTTATTTCGAAATATACCTTATCTGCAAAGCCCAAGTTAACTCAAAGGTTACTCCTCCCATTAATGGAGGTCAAAAAGCCTTATTGTGATGGTTTTACTCGTCCGGTTCTTCTACAACCCTTCCAATCAAATCAGAGACGGAAAGAGTGCGTTCGCAGCAGTATATTCAAAGGAACTCGCGCTTACTTATAACTTCACGTCCAACTCCCCACGCCTATTCATTCAAGGGACACATCCTTACATGTCTGACGAGATGAAGGAGAAGAAAACGAGAAAGTTGGAGAGGGGCAGAGGCAGAGCAGACGTCTATCGACCCTTTCTCGTGCATTCCTCTTTCTCTCTCTCACTCTCCCTGTTTCTGCCCACGCATATACCCTATCGACACGCTTCAGCAGGCCCACACTATAACGAATCGATAGGGAGCAATCACCAGGTTTTTTTGAGTTTGTTTGTTGCGGTTGGGGGGGGTGGAGTGGAGTGTCTTTCCGTGGGGAGTGTTTTTCTCCTTGTCAGAGGTCGGGTATTAGGTTTCTGGGAAGTCAGGAAACTTTTCCTCGTATCTCTGCTTTAAAGGTTAATCTCATTGGTCATATTGTTTTTGGTTGTTGTGAAAATGTTTTTTCGGTCGCTCGATTCAGATTTTTGATTATCACTCATGTGAAATAGAATATTTTGTAGATGAACAGCGGCACACGGGGAACTGCTAATGCAGGCAGCCAAATTCAGAAAACAATGGAAGATTCGGAACCAAGGATAGCAAGGATTCGGGAGAACCTTGTTGGTAAGTCATGTATAGTCTGCTGGAATCCTAGACTTCTTTTCGTCTAGGTTTCTGTTGCCGCATATGATCGTAAAGAGAGAAACCTTGTTAACGTAAGTAGCATTTTGCGAACTATTTCAAACGGGACTGGACATAAATGTGCTGGGATGGGCTTTGTTTTGAGTTTAACACTTGCATTCTAACATTAGTTTCCCGGCTTGAGCTACTGGAAGTAGGTCATCTCGTGAAGTCTTACCGAAATTTTCACGCCCATAACCAGTTTATTAAGAATGCTAGATGACACTTATCACGTTCTCTATACAGATGGTTTTTTTCACTGACCTTATGAAGTCATGTATATTATATTATATATACTTATTCTGCTTTGAGAGATAATAAGGCATGTTGCAGTAAATTCATTTCACAGGTAGATTAATAAATACAAAGACAAAAATAAGCATATAATATATTGTTACAGTAAGTTCATTATACAAGTTCCTAAAATTGCCGCTTTATTCAAATTTTCTTTCATTTATATTCAAAAACACCTTTTGTAAAAATGAATTTCGTTCAACACATGGAAACTTTTTTGACGAATTAAACGAAATTTCTCAAGTTTTGTAAAATTTTACAGATGGTCTTGGTCCATTTGATGTGATGGCTGATATTATTGTTGGCTCACAACACGGTCCAAATAATTCGGGTCTATTTGGTGTTGTTCAATCACCGATTAGGCTGTTACATCCATCTTTTGTGCCTTCATCTTCGATGTCATCAGCACCAGACTCACATTTGACTGCCACTCAAATGGCACAGGTTGTGTGTTTTTTCTGATGAAAATTTTTTGAATCAAATGAATAGAATCAGTCAGAGCGTGGCCCGGACTCTATTAATAAATGTAAAAAACTATGCTTCGAGAAAAATTTGCCACAGTTAAAAATTATTTCTAAATATTACAGGATTGCGAATTGAAATAGCTAACATTTAAATTCTTTCTGCAAGGTTAAGTACTGAGAAGAAAATTTCCGCAGTCACGTTTTACGTACCAGTTTTTTTAGAACTTTGTATGCAAGTCAGGTAATACGGAGTGGGGTATCTTATTTGCATGTGAGCTGTTGCTTCCGGGGGTAGGATGAGGAAAATTTGAGGTTTCGGGAGTGATACTTTGAGACGGATAAAAATAACTGGTGCCGGATTTCATTTATTCTCTTTAGAAGATGCAAAGTATTATTGACGTACCATTATCAACAATTCGTACTAACCTGCCATTTAAAACGGTTTGTTTATCAGTTTCTAATATTATTCCATGAATCTTGTAAAATAACGTCTTTAATTTAAGATTATATTTCTGGTTTATAGTGGAACATTAAGGAAACGGGGTGAAGAGGAAAATTTACCAGGTATTTGTAATAAAAATGTTGGTACTGGAGTTGTTTGGAAAAGGCTTGTTTTAACGGCTTTTCTAGTTGTTAAGCTATAGTTTTTTTAATGTTATATGAATACTGGTAATCTGTTGGTGTATTTTTCTGAACCCAGCTACCCAGAATACAAGGTGAGATGCGTCATCTAAAGGATTAGCTGTTTCATAATATCGATCATTTTATATTTGTTCAACAAACGTGAAATTTAGAACCAGGAAAGAAGAAATGATTCAGTTAAAGACTCAATAGCAAATGGGCCATCTGTTAGTTTTATGAATATTTCCGCTTGTAATAGGTCTTTAACGACCTCAAGTCATGTTGACGATGCTTCCTGTAGGAAAAGGAAAAGGCGAAGGTATTTTTAGCAAATTTCGTTAACTTCTGTTTCTGTTTTGGACCTCTGTTCAGTTTTTTTTTTTTGTCTGCTTTTTTTAAACACATGAATTTATAAAAAATTTTTCAGAAGCGATTGCAACAATGTAGACAGCGAAAATTGGCAGAAACCGTGCACAAGTAGTACAACAGCAAAAGTAAGTGTTCGTATTGATAGGGAGAAAATTAAAAAGAATCCTCGAGAAAGTTGAAAATGATGCTTGTAACAAACGGATAGTAGAAATATTGCTGATGTTGTTGCATCAATATTGTACTAAATGCGGTGAAAATGAAGTCCCTTCAGTGATAATGTTTTTTATGCATATAGCAAATTTATATGGAAAAAAAAATGCATGTAGTTCAATTCAGTGAAATGCGATTATATTTTGATTTTTCAATTCTTTGGATGGGATACAATGATGGCAGAATGACGATCGGTGAGTTATTTGGTGACGAAAATTTGGAAAATGAAAATACTAAAAATCGACCTATCGATATGTTGAAAAACATGGACAAAAAGATACTTAAATGGGAGAAAGAAGAGCAAGAAAGCCCGGATTCTGGATTTGCCGATGAAATAAGTGATCAAAATCGCGAACAATTTCATCGACCGTAATGATCTTTCCACTCAATTTTTTTCATGCAGAAAGCATTATATATATATATATTTTTTAATGTATATTACAGCAGTGCTTGTGTGGTGGTTTGTGTGACTTGAAATTGATTTACTAGGCTAGTTTGATTGGCTGGAGATTGGATTATGTTACTATATCACAATGAGAAAAAAAGAAGGACAGTGAGAGCATTATGTTTCACTTTAATTTCAGACGTCTGCAAACTATTATTGGTGAACTGGGTCACATTTCACCACTTTTAACTCCTCCACGACAGCCACAAAAAAATGATGGTCATACGCTCCCAGTAACCATAAATCTTAACCATCTAGATTCAGCACAGCTTTTGCGAATCAAGAATATGTTTATTAAAAATGCTCCTGCTGTTAGTTTTTGCTTCTGTTCGTTTATTTTTATAAGTCAGCATTATATTATTCAAATAGGATATTTTCGATTGGTGACTTTACTGCTAGAAGTTGTTCTAAAAAGATGTCGCTCAAGTTAAGGTGATGTTCAAAGTCACATTCAAGTCTTACGGAAAAGCCCAAAAAATGAATGAATTGCAAATTTGGTATTATTTTAAATAAAAATCTTGACCAGTAACATTTTGAAATTTGCTTCAAATTATTGCAGTTTTTATCAGCAGCTGCTTTGCCATGTTGTATTCTATCTCCTCCAGTGCGACCAACACCAGAAAAAAAGCGCGACAAAACTCCTCAACTCTGCGATTCGGATTTTAAACCGGTCTTGAAAATCGATAACAGTGGCGACAGCGTTACGAATTATAAAAAAATTCATAGCGCAGGTGCAACACCATCGTCATCGTCTTTTGCGAAAGATTTCAGAAAGGTATTCGAAAAATCTTGCATTCTTTTAATTCTGGAAAACCTTAAAGATTTCATCTGACTAGGAAATTGATGTTAAGTGGCAAAACATTACTTTTCCGTTCATTTTGATCGATTGATGTTTCATCAAGCATCAATGAAAGGAAAACCTAATGCAAAAGATTTTTTTCCGGCTTCCGTGCTTATACCAACTATTAGGACACCCGTTAAGTTCGCCATCTAAAAAAATCAAACGCATAAATGACTTCAGTCGTATCAATATTCGGTATCACAATGAAAAGAATAGATGTAAAGTTTTTTAAATATTTTCAAAAGAGGAGAATAACAGCAAGATAAGGCCCTAAGAATGGAGCATAACTACTAGTCTTCCAGACATTAGGATATTAGTCGGTTGCTTGAGAGGCTATATTTTGGAGTGTACTTTCCAATCAAAGTTGCAGGAATTCAGGTAGTTTTTGGCTTTTAGCAATTTTAGGATGTTTGTAAACTTGATAGATATACAAATCAGCTGTGATGGGTTCGAATTTGTTCATCGCAAGTTCTTATCACTTAACTGAAGAAAGCTGACTTCAAAATGATGCTTTTTGAAGCATACATTTTCCTTGAGACCAACTGTTCCAAGTGAATAATAGGGTAATATTCTGGCACTTCATTGATTAATTGGTGAGTTTTTCCGCACTTGGTTGGTGCAGTGGATAGTTCGTAATCTGTTTAGAATTCGCAAATTCGATATTTGAGCATATTTCAACAGTACAACATATAAAATCTTTTTGATAGTAAATAATGAACCTAATATTTTTGATAAGAGTCAACTTAATTGCTTCATTATTATATTATCTTGATATTTCCGACAAATGTGACTCAGTGGTTTGATGTTCATAAGGTCAACCGTTTTGGAATTGCAAAAATTTCAGAAATTCATCGGGCGAAACGATAAAATATGCCTTACTGCATCTGATGCATCGAGTATCAAGGAAAATGAAGAAAGGAATAAAAAGGACGGTTCAGTTTCTCCAAACAGTGTTGAACAGTTGCCAAGCACATTAATATTGCGAGGGAATTCCGCGGAGTTGAAATCTTTTCCATATTTGTCAAGTGGTAAATCAGACGATGTACTGAGAGGGAATGACAGGAATGGACCCTTTGGGAATGAGCATCTCAGAGAGAAAAAGAAATCCGCTATATCTCGTTCCAAAGGTTGCAAGGAACTGTATGGTCAACCTAACGGTTGTAAAATGGAACACCGCGACTTGAAAAAAAAGCAGATGAACGACGCTGTTACAAATGTTACTGATAATAAGATTCAAATCGACAACATGCGAATCAAGGTTGCGAAAAATTTTAAATGTAAGGATGGTGAGGCACCACTAGCGAAGAAATCTAAAAAGGATTTAATTGCAGGCAATAAGTGTGCTGATGGAGTACAGGTAATCAGTTTTATTTGAACTGAAATAGTTGAATTATTTAGGATAGCGATGATCTTTAATTTGATATCGGTATTAAGAATTGCACTAGTCGATGAATAAAATAAAACAGTTTCATATTTGGCTTGAGATAAATAAAACGGGGGAGGGGTTTTGCGATCGTAATTAGAACAGTGGCGCAGGTAACAGATAGCACACTAATTTCTATTACGAGCTAGATAAGTCAGTTTGAAAATATCAGATTTTCCTCAATACTATTGTTCAGGAAATCTCTGTACTAATGGCTCCTATTACCTTACAAGCCTTTTTTCAATCCTCTCTCAAACTCTCAAATGCCTTCTATCAAAGCAAATTTCCGTCTGTTCTTTAAATTTTAGGAAGTTGTTGGCGACTTCATTTGCTGTGGAAGTCGCACAGCACCAATAAAAAAAACACTGTTAGAGAGAAGTGACGATGGTTCATATAAATGCTCTAATTACTATTTGGATGAGGTCGCCCGGCCGTTGAAACACAGAGCTGATAAAGAAGTAATTTTCAGCAAATTTTGCCAATTAAATTTTTTTTTCTAGTTTATGAAGTCTGTTGTTTTGTATTTATATTGTCAAGTTTGAAATGATGAAAAATTCCTCAGGGTGGTGACCATATACGAAAGACTCTAGCTTATATGGATGCTGCTGTATACTTCATACTTTCATCAGCTACTGAACGAGAAAACAGGCAACGACAGTATACCATAGCACGCGATAGCGCTGAATTAATGAAGTTGGTTTTTGGTTTGAATCTTTTGGTTTTCTGAGGTTTTTATCGCAAATCTATGTGCAATAATGACCTAAGCATAGGCTTTACTTGAACCTGTTAAAGTACTTTTTGATTTAGGGAAAGATCGGTTAATTATGCTGAATTACTTATTTTTTAAATTGCCCGTTTACGAACTCTGGCAATGCTTGATGCACTTTATTAATTTACTGTTCTACTACTTTTTGATTTTAGCACGTTTTATTTTCAGAATGATTATAAAATGGTCAGGTACTTCAGCTGCTAACCTATCATCGCTGGAACGACATTTCATTAGTCGATTTCGAATTTTATCATTTCGGGTGCAAGCTGTGCTAAATTATTATCTTTATTCACTCAAAATGGGGGTAAGTTGGTTGCTACAGTTTTAATATCTCATGAGATCGTGAAAAAAGCGAGCTGTCTTCATAACTCCATGAATAAAGTTACTGTTATATTTCACGTGCAGTATCCATTGCATGCACAAAGATAATTCGACTTTTTTTTGAAATGGTGAGTGAGGTGAAGTTGGTACAGCTACAGCAAACGTAATTGTTGATGAGTATAGAAAATTGATGACGAACTTTTATAGTAGAACATTTGGAATGTTATATGTGGCTTCAAGTATTCTTTTGATGATTTGAGTTCATGGATTTTATGCTTATTCGTCAGGAGTTATGAATTGCTAATTATTCAGAGTTGTATGTCTAACTTTGGCGCATTGACAAAGTGGGAACCGCAGTTAATTGAGTTGGATGCTGCAGCAATGCGTAACGATGGTGCTGGATCAGTGAGTTCGCAAGGTGGTTCATCTGGCAGTACGGACATTGCTTCCCCGGCTTCATCAACAAATAGTGGCCATGGAGAACGTCAGAAGGAAGTCAGTCTTTATTAGGATATCTCTTGACTTTCAATCTGGTCAAATGTTTTGATTTGGGAGGAGAGCGTAAAACTTCCATAGGCAAACACAACATCATTTGAAATTAAAATGTGTAAAAATAATTTGTATGTTTTTTTTTAAACAAATTATTTTTAGATCAATGTGCCAGTTTCTGTTTATCAAGCGCAACGTTCGCAGCTTAGTATCCTTCATCATTTGATGTGGTCTGATCGGTTGTGGAAACAAACATCCACAAAAATGAACAGCGCCGAACAAGGTTAGCCATGCGATTGAACATAAAGTTTAGGGAATTCAATGTAGCAGTAAGTGACACATCTTTTCAGTGATTCAGAGTGCTGGAAAAAGTAAATGCTTTCTTTATTTGGGTTGTGTTTCGTGTGTAATATTGTTACTATTTCTGTTTAAAAAAGATGCGAAATATGAAGAATTTAGAAATTTTTTATCATTCTGCGACCCTTTTAAACTGAATTTATTAAACCGATTGGTATACTAGTGAGTAAAGATCTTTATAATTAATAAAATGAAATGAAATACGCAAATAAAGAATTTATAAAGTAAATATAATATTGAATAAGGATCAGCATGATACTAAATTAATATAATGGGTAATAAATCGTGTACTTGAATGTGCATTAAAGGTTATTTACATTTTCAAAATTTCTGCGTCGGTTTTTAATTGTATATTTCTTTCACAGAAATGATAAAACATTTGGATCATATATGTGGACCACTTAGTGTCGATTTAAGCTTGTATTCCTTATCAGAATATCTAGCTACAGCAGTTACATGGCTTCGTGCGGAATATCGCGCAGAGAAGGAGCGATTTTCACCATTATCATTGTGAGCAGAATTTTCTATCAGTGCAAAGTTTGATTGTGCAGGGTGTTGTTTTCGTGGTACCCTCGTAATCAATTTTCTTTTTTTGCTGTGTCTTTTTGTTTTTTATTGTAAAAATCTGTTCTAATACATTTAAGTGGTGACAGTTACGAGGAAATCGTTTTCAAGTTCTCTGTTGTATTTTACACATATTTTGAATGCTACGGATTCCAGTTTTATACATGACATATTTTGACTGAAATCATATTTTAATGCTTTTTTATGTGTTCCATATTTTGGCAAAAAGTTAGTTAACCTGTATTTTTATTTATATCGTGGCGCAGAGTTCGTACATCTGCATTTTCGCGGATGTTCTAAATCATGTTCGTCTCAATGCTTTTATTCAGAAACCATTTTGCTAGATAACTGTTTTCTTTTATTACTATCGCTTAAATTTCGATGTTTCAATTTTCCATTTGAAATCAGTAATGTGAATAGTTGTACATACTTTACATTCATTTAACGTTTAGATGTAAGGCAGTTAGCCAGGTTTTAAAAAAATACCGAGATTTATCATATGCGTCGGGAGTTTTTTATTGCAAGAATGTTAGACTTATTGGAGAGTCCAAAGTTTTCCGTTATTATCTGAAATTTCAGGGCAACGGTACTAACCACAATTGTTTTGATATGAGCGACCTAGAAAGATGATAGAACTCTGAAACTATATGTTGCACGTAGTCGAAGTCAAGGGGCTTATATTTTTGGGGAACATGAAGTTCTGGTATTTTCAGATTTGTAAGAGCTATTGATTATTATCTAAAGCTGGATTATATTGATTGATTTGATTCGTAGTTCCTTCTCTTTTACATCTTATTTTTTGTGATATTTTTGCAAGTTGTATAAGATTTCATTTTGGTTTGTTTTTTCTTTGACAACTTGCTTCATTAGAGTCATTCACGTTCGCAGAATCTGCGACCCATGAGAAACTGTAGTTTATTTGCGTTCTGTAGTCGATATTTTCTCATCTGTGGAATGACTGTTTTTTCTTCCTAAAATGTAATGGATAAGTTATCGCACTTATTGTTTTATCCAACAATGTAGTTTTCTTCGTTAATTATGTGTCCCTTAAACAAGATTTTGTTTTTAGAAGTCCTTTGACGGGTGTTCAGTATATCTATAGCGTATCGACATGTGTGAATAATCGATTAAATTGTGCCAATAGTAACCCTCGATTTCAGTGGTTTTTTTTCTTGTAATGTTGTCAAAATGTTATGAACAAAACTGTCGAGACGTTTTTGTAACAGTAGCTTTGGTCTTTGAATGCTTATTTGGTCAATTTTGTATGTGAATGTTCACGTGCTTTCATTCAGTGTTCTTGTCATTCCTTTTAAATGTTTTCGCTCACTGTTGTTTATTAGCATTACGGAATTCAATTGCAGAACGGTACTCGTTCCACTTCCTCAACTTGAGATCCAATTAATGATGTAGTAGTACGGTTCGGCATCTTGTAGAGTTTCTATTTCTCTTTTTGCAATGACTTGTATTAAATTCTTTCCAAACTTACCTTTCCGATACTTTTTGAAATCCTGATTTTATTTTCTATGAAGCAATGAATCCGGAGCGTTTGTGGTTTCCATTCTTTTATGCGTTGTGCCGTTACATCCTACGCTGCTTAGCACATTTTCAAAACCCGACTAAACATTCGAAAGTCACATTTGAAACATGAGATTAAATCTATCTATGTAAGGCGCGAAGCACTGTTTCGTTCGTTTTGTATTTTTACTTCAAGTTTGCTTATCCCTATGATAGAAGTTTGTAAAGTTAATTTCATTTCGTATGGCGCATAAAATACTCTGCCTTTTCATTTTCTTCAGTAGAGCAGAAGTAGCAGCTACTATTCTCGGTTACTGAATGTTCGCTCTACTACACTCATTTGCCAGTAAGGGTCGAGAGGGTATCAGGATCAGGTAATTCATAATCCCTGAGGGGCTCAAACATTTCGCCTAGCAACATGCGAGAGCAGTTTTACATTACTTCACGGTGATATGAAAGATCAAGATATATAAAAAGTCAAGAAATAGAAATGGAAAACAGAAACACCCATAATTTTTAAAATAATTTTCCATAGCAAATGTAATTTTTCAGTACAAAAAAGCAATAATGGAGATTCAGACTTCAGAGTGAAATAATTCAAAAATGAATTAACATCCGTCAGTGGAGTCACAATGCCGTTCAGCGAACATATATAATAGGTGAATAGCATAAAAATTCTAAAGTTGAAAAATTGAACGCAATGTCAGTGTGACACATTAACATCGCCACTATCTGGAATATGAAACGACTGGAATATCGTTGGACAGGATGTCAAAATTATGCAGAATTTTATTCCTTGAAAACAATAAGCCCATCATGAAATTTTTTGAAAGTTGGAATTACGAAATTGGGTAAGCAATCGAAAACTGGTGATGGAAAAAGCCTACAGATAGTTTCAAAACAACATAAGGAAGGTTATAATTGTTTTCAACCAACCAGATATAGAGAAAAGTGATGATCAACTGGACTCACTACGTGATGCTTTTTTGGGGTCACCCTAAGTTTATTTCTGTCCCTCTTAATCATTTTTGTCAAAACAAATAAAACAAAAAACGCAGGAAAATTTTTGGAAAAAAAAACAGCAATTCAGGAAACAATATATTTGTAAAAAGAGCAGTGCCTTGAACTTGTATTTACAATGCGCGTTTTTAATCGCAAATTATGGATCATAGTTCTTTTTTTTACTGTAACAAGAAAAACAACAAAAATTAATGGATATACACACCTGAGTGTACTGGTACTAAAAATGCAGAGAACAACTGATATTCCCTATTTTCTCAGTCTAGCTTTTGAAGATTCACAACTAAATCATGGAAATTTCGGTCAAAAGCATAACTGGAAATTACATTTTAAGAATTATCTATCAAATTCTACATCAAAGTGTTTCTGCAGGAAAAGAATAACTAGATTCATATAGACTCAGCAAATTTCAGATTTGAACTTTTTACCTTCCCACTTCTTGATTCACTGCTTGTGGATGATAAACCCCAGTGTAAGTGTACCAAGAACACTTCAAATGACCAAAGCTTTTCTATCTATTGTATGAAAACTTTGAAATAATGTTGAAGACTTTTTATTCCTCGGCACCTTCACTATTCACTTCTTGTGGTTGAACCACTTGCTGGGCATGCGGTGGTGGTACTCCCAATTGCATCATTGCAGTCGTTGGGACACCCTCAACAGTTGTCATCATTGGCATTTTCATGGGTGTTATCGTTTGCACGGGCGTTCCTTTGTAGTTTCGCATCTCCTGCAAATTAAATTTCCTAAAAGGTCAAACCAAACAAAAATGATCATAATCATGAAACGACCGAACTTGCAAAAATTTCCCAGAACTTTTATTTGACATCATTATAGGTTTAGAGGCACAGGATAAAATTAGTGGTGAGTGATGATACCTCCGCGTATCGTTCTTTATCTTCCAATGCTTTTCGTTCGTATACAGCTCGCTCCTCCTCACTAAGTGCTTTCCAGAACCGACCCAGCTCCTGCGCTACCTGTCCAACTTTCCATTCAGGGTGCTGCTGTTGCACCTCAGGTCGTTTGTCATGAGAGAAGAAAAAGAAGGCGGATCTGAAACATGCGAACAATCTGGGTTCTGTTTTCCCCTTTCAAATTTCAAGAATGCTGAATTTTCAACTGATATTTGCAATTAACTGATATTATATTGAAGCTGTGTTATTACGTGGGAAAAATGTTTGACATTGACATTTCGCAGATTCAAACAGTTGCTTACAATGCTCGTTTTGGTGCATTTGGATCTTTTTTGACACGTTTCCGCTTACGTAACGCATCTTCCCCACCATATGCAGCAACCTCGGCCTGATAGCGTTCTGCGTCTTTTTGTGCAAGTTCAAAGAACCTCCGTTTTTCATCATCGGACATTGTCTAAAATTAATCAATCATTACACAGAGGTGAAAACATAGCAAATATAGATGTCATTCATCAATCAGACAATCCAACCACGAAAGAAATGAAAATTTTCGGTAACATGTTTGCTTAAAGCAGAAAAACTCTGCACTGCCAAGAACAATACTTTTAAATTTGGTAATTTTGAAAGATCAAGCATTTTAGGACAGAAATTTGTCGGATGAACAGCCTAGAATTGATAGCAAATCTAGATAACTAAAAATTTCAAATTGATAGACAACTGCATCGAATGGTTTCAAATGATTTAATTAAATACAAGTATATGACAGTTTCATCCTTAAAATCCTTAGATAAAGTTTTCAAATTTTGCTAAAGGGAATGTCATAAATCATTCATTCATTACTTATGAATTGCATATATTATAACACATCTTTCGACAGAAGTAAGGCGGGTTAAATACCTTCCATTTCTCCGAGCACTTTTTGCTTATTTCAGTCACTTGAACGTTTTCATTTGGATATTTCTTTTTATGCTCCTCATAACACATCTTCACAAAGAATCCATACGGTGATGTCTTGCCACGTACTGGCGGCTTCGCCGATTCTCGCATTCTACTTTGACCAAAAATGATTGCCTGCAAAAATTTGAAAATTTTGAGACAAGTGAAGTAACGGAGGATCTGAGAGAGAGTGTGTGTGAAGAAGAGGGAGAGAGTTCAATTTGGCATACAGAAATTATATGAATGAAAGTGTATTTAACTGGATACTATAGAGTCGTGAAACAAAAACATCCGATAATTAAAATAATTTCAATAGAGAAAATCATCAATGAATGCTTGTCAGATAATTTCCCCATACCATAATGTAGCGAGGCGGGAAAGCTCGACCAACTTCCGTGGCCTCATTTTTCTAGAACTACCAACATGTTAAGAACTACTAGACGAAGGCAATTTAGTAGCAGCATGTCTTCTATTGTATAATAAACTCGAGGAATCAAAGGTCAACAACAGTCAACAACATCTGAAATTTCCATGAATAAGAACGAGCCAACACCCTACGAGCGAGTGTCGGATTACTGACCGGTGTGGTTCCTAATATTCTAATTGGACGTTTTCAACGGCTTCAAACAAATACTCTTAAGAATCCAAAGAAGCAGTGAATGGAAGTTTATTCTGCCCGACGATAAAAGGCTTAACCCAGTTAATGACCCTTACTCTATCTCTCTTGAAGCCTAGTCTGACTTAACGCCCTCATCCTCTCCTCGCTCAATTTTCCTGTGCTTAAAATCAGTTCAGATCTTTGAAAATATCAATACTTAATAGGACCTGATAAAATATTTTGCAGTCATTCAGAACCAATCAAGCAGTGCTGTTGATCCGAATACAAGATTTTCATCGAATCTATGCTTTCAATTGTTGGAAAGAGGAAAGAGTCATATAACATCACACCACTCTTCAGTTCGTAAATTACTTGAAATTTTTGAAAGAAATAAGGAAGAAATTAATTTATAGGTAGCTAACGTGTATTAACCGGGTTGTGGTCTCAACCCAGAAACCAGCTTTCTTCAACAATTCCTGAGCAGAAGCGTGGATTCGTCCGCAGTCTTAACTAGTTTCAACTCTTCAAACAAAAGCAGTACGGCTTCAAGCACAAGTCTTGTCTATGGGAGATGTGAAGTCGAATTTCCTCTTTCCAAATCTCTTCGGTGGTTTCAGTGAGTTTCATCCTTTGATTATTCAATCTCATCAAATTTCAAACATTACTATAATAACAAGACAGTCACGTTAATAAAAATCAGATACGAGCAATAGTCTCAGTCTTTGTTGACACCGTATTCTGATGTGTGAACTTTCTAATACCACGACAGCAGTCTTCAGGCGGGTTGGGAAAGCACATAAGCCAAGGCAAGAACTTCCTCCCACTTTCGATATAAATCCAGATCTTCTGGTAAAGACCGCAATCCTCTTCCAAATATTTTTTCGACTTTCTATTTCAAACAAAACTAAGTGGAACATATTTAATTTAACAAATTATTGCAGAAAATGTGAGAATATTTGGGAGACTTGCTTCGCTGTCCGGCCTATAAGTTCTTTCAACTAATCCTAGAATAATAAATAAACTGAAAAAATGCGACAACGTACTTCTCTCACAGCTTCAACTCCACTAATTTTCAACGTTAAACGAGACAAGAGTCACAAACAGTACAATTTAATCTAAGCTTAAAAAAATAATTCCCAAGAACTTGAGGCATTTCAAAAGTTGCAGTACAACATTAAAAAAGACTAGGCTGAAGACCACGATTAGTTGACCGAGTTGCAGTGCTAGCATTTCTAAGTTCAAAGTTGTCCGCGAAACGAATGCATTTTTAGAGAAAATTCCACAAAGCCTGGCCAGGTTGTACGTGACCTCTGTATGACCTCACGTAGTACTTTATACGTTATGAGAAATATGCAAAATAACTGTAATAGTAGTAAAAATTGGTGGGAGGGAGTGATGAAATAGTACGTCGAACGAGGAGAAGAAGCAAAGGTATGGTTGGAGAACGCAGAGGACTGAGCTCTATCAACGAAGGCCATGTCTGTTCCACGATGCTCCCAATACACAGCACATACAATGGATGGGCTATCTAACTGTATGTGTATATGTGTGCATGTATATATATCTGTGTATGTGTGTATGTGTCCGTGTGTCTATATACATATTGGTGTATGTGCGTGTATGTCTAGAGAGGTTTCTGTGTGCCTACCTCCCTTCTCTCTCTCACTTCCCAGTGCTCCATAACGAAAATGGATCGATAGACGTGAAACGCTAGCGGAAGCAGTCCTACGCTGCGCATGTGAAACTAATTTTCATACTTCAAATTGCCGCTTATTTTCCGACCGTACACTTCTGTATGAAATTTGGTGTCTCTCATTAGTTCATTAATTTCACATTCTCGTGTGTGCGGGATATTCCGTCCGGTTATGACTGTGCCCCCCATGTCAGAAAAGGAAGTGCTGCCATTTCCGAGTCATACTGGCGATCAGTGGCAGCTGCTTGTCTTCCACATTTGTTGTTTTTTGTATATTTAGGCGGCGGTGAAGCTTAATAAAACGTGTTTCGAGGAGCAAATGATGACAGACGAAAAAGAACTGAGGAGAGAATACCCGCTGCATTGGGCTCTGTTCCGGAATGATTATGAAAATTTGATGGAGTCACTAGAAGAAGAGAATGTGATTGAGATTATTGACAGACTTGATGTGCGAGGTCAGTGACCAATCATTTATGAAGATGAACCACCCATCTATTCATTCCGGATTTCAAGAGCTATTCTTAAAGTAGAGTGAAGCGAGGAAACTTAAAATGATGCTTCCTTAGATCTTTGAGCTTCAATGAATTCAATAAATTTATCTGCAGGTTTTTGCCCTTCATTTTTCAGGCCGCACACCTTTAATGTTAGCCACTACCCTTGGCCATTATGAATGTGCTCGAGCTCTATTAGAAAAAGGAGCCAATGCATCTATTCAGAATGCAGGTACATTAATCAGCTGATGTTAACAGCGCAGTCAATTTGGCCCTCTTCAGCTTCACATCTAGAATTAAAAAAGGCTTTCTTCGCTTTACGATCGATGCACCATTAACTGATTCCACGTCCTTCCTTAATGCAGATATGTGGTCGCCTAGTCATGAAGCTATTTGCGCAGGAAATAGGGACCTTTTACGACTAATTATCCAGTATCGAGATTATCAACGAGCTTTGCAAACAAGTTGTGCAATGCAGCGTTTACTCTGTTTATTAAAGGTGTGGAATTTCTAATGTTAAGGAGAAATCTGGTTTAGGAAAGCGAGCACTTGTATTTTTTTCATATATTAATCTTGATCAGCACTTCTCTTTCGTGATTGCTATGTGATTTTCAGCAGTGAGTGCAGAAAAAAATTTACTTTGTAATCTAAATCTTAGTATTGCAGGAAGGTATTTGGATATCTGCAATTCATTATTACTAGGTTTTCGAAGTTTCACTAAATGAAACGAGTTTTAGCATGGCTACTTTCAGGAAACGAGCGATTTTTACGCCGAAATGAGTTGGGAATTTACTAGTTGGTTACCATTCATTAGCAGAATGTGTCCTTCTGATACTTATAGAGTATTTTTTTATTCATTTTTTTCAGTGCACAATTTATGCATGCTTATGCAAAAGAAATATATAGTAAAAAGTTTGATAATGCTCACTTTGGATTCACCAACAAGCGTTTTCAGTTTATTTGTATTGAGTAGTATTTTAAAAACGATGTTGCTGCAGATTTATAAGCGAGGTGCAAACGTTCGCATCGACACAACATTGGTTGACTTTGACGTAACATCAAACTGGAAACGCGGCAATCAGTCGTTCATGTTTCGTTTTTCTGATAACTTTGAAGCGCAGTTTGTTGTCTTGGATCATAACGATAAAACTGTAAATCCATTATAAAGATTTTTCCTTTCTTATTCAATCTTTTGAATGGAGATCCGATTTTATCTTTAGAATTTTAGTTTCCTACCAGCTAAAAATAGCCAGTACATTAGGTACAAATTCTGTCTGTAATGTCCTTAAATTAAATATCGATGTTAATTTTTAGGCTACTATTCATACCATGGACTCACAATCCACCGTTGATCCCAGTGATTTTGTTCCATCTGATGAAGCTATTGACTCGCGGATGACATCACTTGTCGACACTACTTTTATTGATGTAGAGAAAATCGGGTTTGTATAAAGCGTACTGTAACCGTATATCTTTTATCGAGTTTTTTTTTTTTTCTGTGACGTTTAAGGAAAAATGTAGCTTATAGCAACTTAAAGGTTTGAACGATCGAAAGGTGGTGGTCTCTTCTCTTGGTTAACATCGTCAGATCGTGTAGAAGAAGTGGAGGGCTTTGAATGTAAGGTATGTGTTTTGTTTCAGACCTTTGAATAAGAGAAGGCGAATTTTCCAAAATATTGGAAATTCAATTTTTAAAGGCTTCTAGAAATTATCATAGAAGAAATTGATGCGAGTGAAATTAATCAACATTGTTTGCAAGATAAATATTTTTGGCCATTAACGATTGCGAAATTTAAAAATTTCAAGGTTTTTAATGCGAGTAATGTTGATATCGTAACGAAGACCCGTACTGAACATTTGCTTGAAGAAGATAAGGAAAGGTTGGTTAACACATAAAATATATCTTCTATACTTGTTCTGGGAAATGGGCGGAAATTTTTAGATAATTTTTTGAAACGTCTCATAAAAGTTTATGGTTGTACTTTTGAATGAGAAGTTTTATAATTTGATTAACGTTTCGAAAAACAAGGACCACCATATATGAAATTCAGTTTATATATAAAGTGAACTAGTACTGGGATTTTAGTGTCACAAATGATCATTAAATTGCAGATTCAGACGTAAAGAGCAGGAAAATCCTTTCTGCACAGTGTTAAAATTGGTTGAAAAACATCAAAAATGTACCAGCGAAACGAGACAAACGGGGAAGGATGTATATTGCGGATTGACACCGCAGCAGTATTTGGAGAAGAATTATCCTTTGAATAATCGAGACATTGGGTTATCAAAGCAGGTGAAAGTGTCGACTTTTTTATATCAGAAATGACATTAGAGAGAATCTTCTGTCAGATTTAATATTTGTTTCAATTCAGGTAGTTGAGTTTTACTTTTTATTTTATTTTTTGTTTTTGTTTACTTCAAGTATAGCCGCACAGCGTGTTATAATTGGAGAGTTAGAGGATTATTTAACACTGTCTAGGGTAATTTGGCAACTATTTTGCTTTAAAAGATACAGGTTTATGTCTTCCGAAAAAGGAATGTTTGCCGATAGCATAATGGGTGTGAGTTATCTTACAAATCGATTCAGTTTCAAAATAAAAGTAATGCACTTTAATGGATAATTCAGCATATATTTTGCTAGCTCGGAGTTAACTTTGTACCGTGTTAGTATGAGGTATTACACGATTTTTTACTATACTTTTTCGATAGATAACAATCATACATCATTCATTCATTATCGACCATCAGTTTTATTCCGAACTTTAGCGATTTGTTTTATTTCAGCCAAGTTCATTCCAGTCGCTGCAGTGATTGTGTCCATCCATCTCATTGCTGGTCGTCCTCGTCTTCTGTTCTTCCAATCATGATATCCTTCTCCAATGATTGTTGTATTCTGATGATATGTCCGAAGTACGCCAGTTGTAGCTTTGTGATTTTGGACTCCAGCGATATTTTAGGCTGAATTTCATTTGAACGTATTTTTTGACTTCTTCGATGACCCCGAGTTATTAACCCTAAATCCTCCCACCCGCCAAGTTCTCCCCCCATCCGGTCATAAATTCAACCATGAATTCTATAAAATCAAAGACTGTTTCGGTAAGAGTTGGCACATAGCTGTAGTATTTTTCAACTTTAATCGTGTTGTTTTTCAACCGAAATTCCCGGAGTTCTGGAAGTGATTTCATTTGGGGTTTATAATGGATTGATTTTAATTCTCCAATTTTTGGTTTTGCAGCATCTAAAGCGTTATCTATGTTGCGATAAACGAAGAGAAAAAGAAAAAAAGCCAGTTATTCTTAAGACAAAATTACCCGTCCGGCTAATTATTACGATTGCATAAGAAGGAATGAGCAGTAAACCAGGTATGGAATTTTTTTCGAGGAAAAAGTTTTCATTTCCGAAAACTCTTGCTTGTCTCAAAAGGGGGTAAAATGGCATAAAATAGTTTTAAAGCGTTTAAATATGCATTTGTTTCAAGTTTTAGTGTGTAAACGTATGCTAAAGAATGCATTAGCTTTTTGCCTTTCATTTCGAAAATCGAGTGAATTCCATGAACAAAAGGGAAAAACTTTTCACTTTTTTTTGGATTTAATTTTCATATTTCATTTAATTGGGTATTGAATTATTGTATGTTTAACCTGTGCTTAGAGGTTTCAAACTAATATAGTATGCCGGCTGTAATTTTTGTGGTTTTACAGAGTATTGTTGAGTAACAATTTTGCTTTATTGGTGTAAAGCGAAAGTGTTTTTATTTCCATAAGATTATCCATGGGTACAGCAAACACACAGTTTGAATAAACTTCTTTTGCTATTTAAGTGGACTGGTTTATTGGCAGTTTTCTTGGCATATTACATTCGATTTTCGTAAACCATGTGTACAAGATTGTACCGGAACCATATATGGATGAAATTTTCCATATAGATCAGGCGCGACGTTTTTGTGCATTAAATTTCACGTCAGTTTTTGATTCTTATTTGATTATCTCTACCTGTCCCAGATAGGCGATGCTTGCTATTTTGATGTGACTGTTTTAAACGATATCTCAGAAAAAAAACCCCAGAATTTATCAGTATTATGTAAGTAAGGACGAATTGATGTTTCCGGAAGCTTTCTGAGGTATAAATTGATTGCTCTTTGTAACTTACTCGATCATGAATGAAGCAAATTTAATTTGTTTAGCGAGTGTAATTTGGGTATTGGATAAGGTAGATGGCTTCGTACTTGGATACTGTGTTCTACTAATTTCTCTCTGGAATTGCTTTCCACTTATCCTTGCTTGGTACTGCAGTGTATCGTTAGGTTAATGTGCAGGTAGTTTCAGATGGAATCCGAAAATTACGACGCCACCAGCTTTATATGTTCTTTCGCTGCCTTTTTTTTGTGGCTATGAAAGATACACGAATTCTGCTCTGATTCCCTTCACTTTTGTTGGTTGCATTCAGTTTCAACAACTTTTCCAGAAGCCTGTTTCCAAATTAACTCGGTATCTGGAATTTACACTGAGTTCCTTAGCTAGTCTACTGCTTCCCGTACTTTTTCATTCTTCACTTCTGTATTACACCGATTTGTTGTCATTAACAACACTGCTGTGGGCTTTATCTCTTCGACCTAGCATATTATCCTCCGCAATTTTCGCTCTTTCTATATGTACCCGTCAGACGAATATTATTTGGGCAGCTATGTATGGAATAGCGCATTTGTTTATTTCATTCAAAAAGCTGAACAAGAGCACCTTATCAGTAGTAGTGTTGATTAGAAGCTTTTTGCATCTTTGGTCGTTGCTGCTGCTACCCATAGGTTTTATCATATTTTTCATAATGAATGGTAATAGTATAGTAGTCGGTGATCATTTAGCTCATCCACCAGTGTTCCATTTCATGCAGATCTGTTATTTTCTGATTTTTCTCTGTTTTAATTCAGCACCTTTGCTTTTGCTGTCTTCGAAAACTTACCAGTGTCTTGGTTTTATCATCCGTAAGCCTCACAAGTTATTACCCTCATGTTTGATTTTTACTTGTTGCGTTTACTTTTTCACATTGCAACACCCATATCTGTTGGCTGACAATCGTCACATTACTTTTTACATCTGGAGACGATGGTTTTTACGTCACCCATACTGTAAGTATGTTTCTGTAATCCTTTATGTCATAGCACTTCAGTTAGCTATAGAAATGTTGACCCATATTTCGCGGGCCCTTACTTTCCTTTATGTTTTGGGGACGGCGGCAGTACTAGTACCAGCATATCTGCTGGAACCTAGATATTTTATTGCACCGTACATTTTCTGGCGTCTCAGCTATCCAGAAGGACGAATCCCCATAATTATCCTGGAATTGGTCTATGAAATTTTTATAAATGCTGTTGTTTTGTATATGTTCCTCTATAGACCATTTGAATGGTTACACGAACCAGGCGTTAAACAGAGATTCATGTGGTAAAACTTATACTAATTTTATGTTTTCTGTTCCCACTTAAAATGGCAACTTTCTTATATAAAAGAGAGGTCTCATAGGACTTTTATGTAGTTTTCTTTATACTTTCCTATCGAAACAATTCTTGAGAATCATGAGATCATTATTTGTTGATTACACTCATTATTGACTATTTATTCACGGTCTGAACTTTTTATTAGATCTTTAAGTGAATTGTTGAAGCAGTTCACAGAACACTTGCAAAATATCATTTAATACTCAATTTAGCTTGCTGTAATAGTTTAGTATCAAAACTGCATCGAAATAGATTCCAGAGTAAAAAATTGTTATTGCAGAGTGGAATTAGTAGCGTGCATTAAACAGCTGTGATGCACAATGAATCCCAATGTCAGCCCATTTTTTCCGAGTCTTCTAACTAGATCATTTCAATATTTTTGTAATCCTCGCAAGCCTAATCGTCACGCACCTTGATTATAAAACATATGACTTTGCACATCTGATCACTTTTGAAGATTCGTTAACAAACATAAACAACACATGGTAGAAGCTTGAAAGTGAGCAGTAGTGATAAAAATAAATTATAAAATACAAAGTAAGCTCAAACTGCGTCAACCTGAAAGTGAGAGTTTGCGTATAGTTATGAATTCTACACCTAGTTCATTATAAATGAATTTTACTGTTCATTTATTAAATCGTCACTATGCAGGTTTAATTATTTCATTAGAATAATTTCAGATGTAAATTTGAACTCCAGTTACAATTCTAATTTAAATGAAAATCTAGGTAGAGGAGGTGTTAAGAATATCCAGAGAACTGGTCAACAAAATAATCTAACGATGCTAAACTTGCTGCCTTTGAGCCGACACACATAGCATACTGTTTTTCTGGGAGTGATTCAGCACACTGTATAGTGTGATAGATGTGAACGAGACCTGGGTCTGGCGCACGCATTATGTATAACGGTGAGTGAACACACTTCTCGAAGAAATCCACATCTTCCATCCCCCACCCCTAAAATGCTACTTTATGTTCTTTCGAGCTCATTTACTTTTGATATTCAACCCTGAGGTTTTTTCACGAAATTTTTTAAAAAATTCAAAACATAAGAATCAACAACCCCAAATGCTTTGGTTTTTCGCGTTTTCTGAGAACAGTGCCACTTTACCTGTATACTCAAGTTCATGCCTCCAATGAGATCTAAATCGGATTTGTAAATTGAAACCAAGCCAAATCCGAAATGACGAAAATAACCTCTTTTCCGACCATAATGAAATGCGCCGGAAAGTAGTCGGTCGTTATCCGACCATGTTTCTGGTGAATATTCGCTAAACACTATTGGAAAATACACCTGAAATTTCTCCATTTTCAATACTTCATTTTTGATGAGATTCCGATCGTTGATTATTTAAAAATTGATAAATAAGAACATGCAGAACTAAGTCACCTGAGCACCTCGTATAGTATTGCGTATAACCCGGTCAAGAGTGTCACAAGTAAAAAGAATGTCAACATCAATAAAAAACATCAGGGCCTCTGGTCCCAGAATTTCAGCACCGCGGGATAGTGCAACAGCACGGCTGAATGGTTGTGAACCCATATTGATCACCTATAAAAGTATCGATTTACAGAAACGCGAATGAAAAACTATGGTCATTCTAGTTATTTTTTCTCACTGACGCTCCTAGAATAAAATAATTTTCGGGCAAAGTAGCAATATTTATCATGTGGATATTCCAAACTTCAGAGAAAGTTAGCAGTGTTGTAGTATCCTCTCATATGCTTCCAATATGAACATTGTTGTAACACTTGAAATATCAGTATCTGTTAAATCTAATATTTCTAGTAAAATATCTAAAATGCTATGTAAAAAATTAGTCTTCAAAAGAGATTCTTCCGACATCTTCAAGAAGTATGAACCGCACCATTTTAGATTCGTGCTGTTTAAGTTATTTAAGTAATAAACGGCTGCATAAATATCATCCTTAAGTTAATATAACCAGAATAGTACAGCACGAACCTTAACATCAATTTCTAATATAAGTTCATCGATCAATGTTGCAGTTTCTGTATCCATATCGCGTATGGAATCATAAACCACCAAAATAAGTGAAAATATCCGTTTGTTGGGGCATACGGTTTTCAGATTGTTTGCAAATCTATTGAAACATTGATGTATGATGATTATTATCATGCGATCTATCATCAATATTTTATTAGTCTCCCGTTATATTTCATTTTTAACACACAATAATTCATTTCATGCCACTGTCGATTAATCCATAGGATTTTGGAGAATAAAACAATTTGTAGACAATTAAGACACCTCCTCAAACGAAGGCTGTACTTTATTCGTAATGAAGTTTAAAAAAAACTATAAGCCTCTGAACTGTTTTTTTTTTTTGTTAAAGAAAGTTAACCTCTTGAACGAATCGGATCTTCCAGCGAGTGGCAATATCATATGTACGTGAAACTTCTCTGGTGGTAATTCTGTTTGTTTCCAATCGATATCTTTTGATTCATTTGCTTTCTTCCATAAACGGATGCCTTTTGTGATCCGCTGCCGCAGAGTATCTCGAAAAAAACTATCTGATATAATTTCGAGCGATCCAAATGTTTGCTGAATATATGCGTGACGGCGGACGGAAATTGCTGCTCTGTAAAAGATAGCTGTATTACATCACCTACATCTAACCTAATCGAACTGCATATCTGGGTATTCTGAATCCTCAAGTAAAATACAGTTTTTTCAAACATCGCATTAGTTTTTAACCTGTGAGGTGGACGAATCTTTTTGAATGATAGCAGCAAATCTAGCACATAATCAACACCATGACGTGGTTCAACCCTCATGTAACCGTACTGAATGTTTTGAAATTGTAGTATTCGACCTCGCTGTCGAGCGTTTGCATTAAATTCATCGAATAGCTAGAAAATATGGCAAGTTACAGAATAAATATGGTGATGTTCAGTTTCAAATTACGAAAGAAGGAAAGAGCTAAGAAGCGTGCATTTTCAAGTAGTTTGTTTACGCAACGTAATGGCAGTGGTACTGATGCCGATTGCGATAGTGGTGATGGGCAGACAGGAATGATAATATAAGGAAGTCACTAATAACCTGCGTGATAATTTTACTGAGTGCCATTCGTATACTTGAATCAAGTGTATGTCTCGGACAGTTCACTTTTCCAGCACAAAATAAAATATTGTTTGATGATATAAAGTCCCAATGGAAGAGATCACGGGTGGAATTTGGGACGTGACGTGTAAGAGACGGTGTTTTCTTGTCCAGCAATTCATTCAATAATATAACACGTGTCGAGCGTAAGGCAGTGAGCTGGAGAATGCGATTATGAACATGAATTCGACGCATTGTTGATGGTTGTTTCACTGGATGTAAAGTGATGGCATGACGCAACTCCGTTAAACTTTCTTGGTAAGCATTCGGTACAGTTTGATTATTATGAAACAATGTTTGCATTTCGTAGTTCCACGTACAAGTGACACCAACATGCTTACGGATACATCTAAACAAATTAAAATGATCACGGACATGTGTGCTAAGTATGACTTCAGTAAATATATGTTTCTCTATAAGCCATTTGAATAGTTCTTTGTTTTGCTATTGTACTCGACCTTGAATATTTATTTACGGTTTAAAATTTTTATTGGATCTTGAAGTGGACTGTTAAAGCACTTGTAAATTTAATAGTCAATTTAACTGACTTCAATAAGCCATAGACTGATCTCCAATAAGTTACCTTCGTAATGAGGTAAGCTGAAATTCCGCTTATTGCGCGGCTAATAATGCGGACTGTTGTTGGTCAGCAGCAATAATCACAGTACCAAGCAAATAGCAAATAGCAAATAGTACCTTCCGAGTTCGACATCCTCATGTGTAGTAAACATTTCCATCAAGCATGAACGCAAATGCGGAGCAACGAGACGTAGGGTCATTCGGGACATCACAACACCTGGCCCGCCCATGCAATAGTTGTCCTCCTGACCAAGGGCCAGTTGTCCATATTCAGCTGTATTACCCAATCCAGCTTGGCCAATCAAATGCGCCTTATCCGAGTCCAAAGATCTCAAGAAAGAAGGTCTTAGAAACTTTGTTGTTCATTTCTGTGGTTCTCGTATGACCATTCATTGCGCATATCATATCTCCATCACAATATTTAATTCTCCAGATTTATTGCAGAATTCTCATATTTAGTTCAAATTGGAAATCCGGTCTTACTTTCAGTTCTAAGAAGTTATCCATCCTTAGCTATGAGAAAGTATTTGGATGAGAAACCTTAGCAATGTCTCCAGTTGTTTTCCTCGCACATACAAATCATCATCTGCCCGCATAAACCAATCAAAGTCATCTAACTGAAAATTTTCTCAAATTAATGTTCAACAACTATTCAAAGATTTGAAAGGATATTCATAATTTAAGAAGTTATTATTGATTAAATCCGACAGACTAAGAAGTCTTTAAACGCTTTCATTTTTTGATTTTTAATAAAAACTGACTTTATCTTAATTTTCAAAATTTTCCGTAATGATAAGGCTCTGGTTTCAATTTTAAACCAATATTTGATAATATCGCCGTCAAAACATTTTATTTGAAGTGCAGTGGAACAAGAACTTTCTGTTTGAAAGAATTAAGAATTTTTCACCGGAAATGCTCAAAAGAAGCAAAAAAAATTCTGAAATTCTTAGTTTTTTTAATGGTGTATTTTTATGCACTAGAGAAAATGACACTTTTATGTCCCATTTAATGGATTCTTTTCATGATAATTCTATTGTTCCTTCTCATTGTTGTATCAATTTCTTCAACGAAATTTAAAATAACGAAATGAAAATTTATTGTTGTAAAACTAAAAGTAGGACGAAACGGAGATTGCGTGTCATGGGAAAGGATAAATTCGATACACAGTAATCTTTGTGTGCTTTCATCTGTATGATTCCTTTCTTTCGCAAGTGGTGTTAAAAATTCAAGCAAAAGAAAAACAATTGTTTAATTACCGCTACCCACTTCTCTACCGCAATAAGTTTACAATTGTAATTTAAATATTAACATTTAGAAACTAACGTGATGATCGGCCATCCATTTCAACATTGCAAATGACTTTTTCTGCGGTGGATATATATCACTGACACCTTTTAGACGAATTATTGGCAAATCGGTGTGAGTGGTTACTGTCCCCTCAGCTACGAAAAATAATAGCTAAATTTTAAAAAGACATTCAGAAATTTTTGTTGAACTTTTAAAATTTTTTACTAAATTTGAAAAATCGCTGCAGAGTAAACGTCAAACCTTTCCTGGGATATGCTGTGCCCACGTTTTCCAAACCTCATAAGCCCTTGTGTCCACGAATTTCGCTGCAGTCATCACACCGACAAGTAGTAACTGACGTTCTTTATTCTGTAATCATATATATATATATGTATGTGTGATTCGATGTTCGGCACGAAAATATATTTATTAATATCTATAAGTTCAGATGTGAGTTTCAACAAATAAATCATTACAAAAAAATTAAAACTAATCCTATTTGAATTTGACCCTTATATAAACTATTTCGCAAGACGAATCTTCTTAATCACAAAAAAGGGAAAAATTAAAAACAAATTCGATTCTGAGCAAAAGACTGCCATTTTTAAGCATAAAATGTACATTTGCTAAAGCAATTTTATATACCAAAGTGAAGATGTCTAGGAATAGAATAATACAAAACTGACGGTTCTCAAATTTTAATGAAAAAATGGCGACACATACTTGCGTCAGAAGTTTGTTGCAGATATCATGCGGTAAACGCCGCATAGTTGTGAAGATCAAAGTTGCAGATATGCCAACGATCATTCCCACCAACGTGGGAAAAATAGATCGCGTCATTCGCCGCAATCGTCCTTTCCCTTTACGCCATGTTAATGCCATTACCATAACGAGGAAGGCAGCAAACGTTGTATCTAATAAAACCTAAAGTTTAACGCATCTTTTAGTGATAAAAATTCTTAACTAATTAAACTTGGAACAGTGGAAATCCAATTTCATCTAAAACCTAATAAGTTTAAAGGATGGTTCCCAATTAGGCAAACTGCATTTATTTTGACTAAATACTGAATGAGTTTTACTGTGACATCTTCTTGGATCCTAAAGCAGTCACTCACTTGACGATGAAGTATATGTCTTCGTAATGGCTTATTAATTAAATCAATGAAAACAAATCTATAATAAGTTTTCTTTTTTTCAGAGATAAGGAAATATTTTTCTCTCACAAAAATGAAGATTATTTCTGAATGAAAGATTTATTTTTTGTTGAGATGAAGAATGTTTCTGAATGAAAGTTTGTTTCGAAAGAAAAAAATATCCGTTAAAATAATGGTTAAAATCAAGGTATGCTCAGCGTTAATTCTGACAACATATGCTACTCGTGGTTACGTTTATTTCCAGATTTTAAATTCCACTAAATTCCAGATGTTTGCTACTCATGATGGCAGAACTTCCTTATACGTAATTCCATCCTTGTAACCCTTTGCCGAATGATTTGGTCATACAGAGAATCCTTCAGGGTTTTCTTAAACTTTGCAATCTTTTAAATTTTGAAATTTTATAAAATTAATTTTTAATAACTTACAAAATTTCTCCAAATTCTGCATCGCAGGCTTAAAGTTGTGTTCGGAAATCATTAACTTAAAATTTGAATGTAAAAAAATTTCATTTCATTGAATTATAGCTCAGTGACTGTTGTTCAAAGGTTATGGAAAGATGTAATTAACAGAAGTAATCCAAAGATTAATTAACTATAGAAAAGTGTTTACTAATCATTCGGAGTGATTAACGACATTCACTCATTCATTCATTCATCGATGTTTTCTCCGAAGTGGTACGACAGAGTAATCACATTATTTGAAGCCATCTTCACATAACTACCTTTGTCATTGACACTGACCATTCGATGTGAGCTGTTAATTCAGATTACCTGCAAACATCACACTATACAAAATAACTTGAACTTTGTACACACAACCATCGATGATATACATATATTCCCACGGCTCACCATACCGTCGTCGTTCATCAACTTATGCACATATGCATACCAACATAATCGCATACATGTATGCATGCATGTATGCAGTGCATGAACTGCATGAACAGAGTCACTACTCACTTCCATCGTTTAATTTACTTTTTGTCAGAAAGTTTTAGGAGTAATTCATCTTGGATAATGTAACACAAACAGTAAAGGTTACGGAACAACCATTCTAGGTGGTGCGGATAAGGAATAGAAAGAGACTGTTTGAAGCATAACATCTATGATAACTTCTTCGAGGATTTCAACAAATCGAGAACGATAATTTTCTCGAAACATTCTAAAATTAAAGCATCAGTCCAATTTCAAACAATACAAAAAAAGATTTGAAGCTAATTACGGATTTAATTTAAACACTGCGAAAGAGAGAAATCTAAGGCATTTGCACAAATTCAACTCAAAATACTTATCCAATCTTTTGAGGATGCGTTCAAATAAAAGAAAATAATTTTGTAGTAGGAATTTTTGAAAATTACAATTTATTTATTTTTGAAGTTAAGATTCACTTTCATATATTTTTATTTGTTTCATTTTGTATTAAACGTGATGAGAGTACCGTTTTAAGGATAAAAAAGATGCAGAAAGGTCGCAGGAAAGATAGGATTGGTGGATTAAAATGAAACAGTGGAAGAGGACATCTGTTTTCATTGAAAATGAAAAAAAAACTTAGTGAGAAACTTATGCTCAACAACATTATGTTGCTTTTCCTGTTAGCCTAAAAAAAGAATGAGAAAGTTTGAAATGAGCGGTAATGAAGGGAGATAAAATAGGAGTAAGCAACACAGAAGTGGTTCACAAAGGATAAGCGAAACTTCAACATTTGTTTCAGTTGAACTGATTGCTGCAAAAAGAGACAGCAGGTGAGGCAGAGGTCGAGGAAGTCGGGCCCCATTAGATCGAGCTCTTACACCATCAGTGCACACATTGACATGCCCGCAGTACTGCCACTGGTCCATCATTTCCTGTACGAAACAGTCATTCCTTCCAACCGCCCCAATTAATATTGACTTAGCCCTCGACAGAGGCCTATCACTTATTAGGACACTTCCATCAACTCCTCCAACACTGCCAAAATTTCGGTTGTTTAGGTATGAATTTAGACTAATTTGAAAAGTATTTCAATTTCACATTAAGGTAGTCTCTCAGAGAAAGGGACAGTTGGGGTGAATGAATTTAAAATCGAAGTAATTTATGCTTGTCTCATTGGTCATCTAGCTGGAAATGCTTTTCTTGTGGAGAAAACCTGCGATGCGGAAGTTGTGAATGAAATTTTAAAATTCATCTTCAAAAAGTTTGGTTGAAATAAAATTGTGCCAAGTAAATATTCGAGTGTGGAAATAGGATAGGTTTGTCGGGAATCACAGATTTCTTGCTACCTTACGGATTATAACTTAGAGAATGAGGGTCATTTATTAGCTTTCTTTAAAAAGCAATTTAATAAGTTGCAAACTTGGAAGTGGTAAACCACGGGGATCTTTGTCCCGGCGAGTACAGAAAAAGATCAAAATTGTAAGTGGGTGGGTGGTAATGTTTCTCCTACCTTTCTCTCTCTCTCTCCCTCTAGCTTCCTCGTAAGAAAAAATCATAAAGGTAGGAATGTCTTGTTCAAGAAACTTTTTCTCTTTGCCTCGCCCTAGCCCTCTTGCCTATTCATCACTCAAGGACACTTCTCTGATCGTAAATAATTTGATATGAAAATTCCATTACATTTCCCGGCAAATTGAGTAATTGTTGCACATTGCTGTATTTAGTAAGATATATATGAAGTCGACGATTTTTTTTTTCGTAAATTAGTAAAACTTAAATAAATTGAAGGAAAATTAAATTAAGTGGAAAGTGGTGGTACTTAGGTAAAGTCCATATTAAGATGCCAATGGAAAGTTTGTAGGAAATAAATTATAAGAAAAGTGGGTAATCGTGTCGTCCTTCAAAGGTGCCAGAAAGACTGAAGAGTCACAATGTATTTGACAAATTAATTCACAAAGGCACTACCATTTTCATTCAGAGTTCATGTCAAAAAAAATGAAACAATCGGTTGGATTGAAATTTAACAATTTTTCATTTCATCGAACAGGTAAGAAAATGATGCTGAAACCCATTTAACTGGTGCGAATTGATATTACTTTTTGCAGTCTATAAAGGAAAGAGTTCCATGGTTCGAGAAACGGTGGAGGAGAATTTTGCAATTTTATGTTTTAAAACACTTTTATTGAATTTCCACCTAACTTGAAGTCTTTATCATTGCAGTTTTACATTGTTAATCAAATATTGCCAGAAGAATAATCTTTATTAAAGTTTGGATTGCTCATTAATTTTTTTAAAATTATTACAGCAATTGAGATGAAATTTGTATTTTGAAGTTTAATAGGTTTTTCGTAAAAAAAATTTTTCAAATTAGTTTATTGGAAAAGTATAAAAGAAGAACTGTATGTAATGTTACGATGAAAAAATTGAAATCTTCAGGATTGGGAATTCTCGAATGTATGTAATGAGTAAAGGGGGATTTTGAAGTTTAAAGGAATTTCGTTGAAGGACTACGGGGTGGCTTCTGTTTCAAGGCGTGGTTAAGTAATGAGGAAACAATGCCCAGCACCCTTTGATAGAACCGCAGTGATGAGTGATTCAGATAAGATTGATTAAATGGACTGTAGTGAGAACAATGATACAGAGATTATCTGATGTCGTAATATTTCGTAATCATACGGAAACTGAATTCTTGTGAACCTGAAATTGTACAACAGTTATGAATCTGAACAAATAAGGTTAACTAAATTTGAAGTATTAAGGTCTATAAGATAGTGACGTGATTGGTGACCGAACGATAGTGTAACACAGTTGGTCACTTTTCAGAGTAAGTGCTATTGTTATCACCTTTTTTTGCCACTTTGTTGTACTATCGATAATTTTTAGTGAAAATATAAAGCATTAATTTGGTAATTCGCCAATTACCTTTGCGGTGGTCAATAAACAATTTTTAAAAGATCAATAGGTTGCATACAGTATGTCTTCGTCAGATAGTACTTCAACGCAACACTCACTCTTCAGTGAACTCATCGTTATGCCCATTTGCATTTCGGCATAGCCACTTTTATTAGAGATGGTCAGCGGAAATGAAAAGGTCCGAAAACATACTTGTGGTCAATTTTTTTGGTTGAATCGCTTTGTTAATAAGTGAAAGAAATATCACGAGGAATGACCTTGAGCAGCACTTTCTCGATTGAAAAAAGACTTCATTTTGCTATTCAAATGTCTCTGTCTGTTTGTTTAAGCAATTTTATCTCCTAGCAATTCAATTAATTACCAGTTATTCCTCCCAAATCATTTCATTCAGTTTGGGATAGTTCCAGTTGTTCTGATAACAATTTCTTTTTAGCAACGAACTTTCAATCGACACGGAAGATTTATTGAAAGTGTTGCAATCCATTCATTTGCAAAACTTCTGTCTTCCAAATTTCTTTGTTTTTGTGGTTTGCTTTTCAGATTCAAACGATCTTTACATGTCACTTTTAGTTTTTGTTTTGTTTTTTTTGAAATGTAAAATATTTGGTTGGGAAAAAATGAAAGTTTTCTGTTTTAATTTTGAAATACATTTAAAAGTTAAACAAATACATGCAGAACTATGCTGACTTACAAATCAAGTTGCTCATCCGCAAGGGAAGGAAAGGAAAACAAGAAATACTGGGAAGTGCTAGGATCTATTATCGGCCATCAGTTCCATTCCGAACTTTAGCGAATTGATGAATGGAGGATGTGTGT
>JABVXS010000450.1:0-31677 GCA_013365335.1 Madathamugadia hiepei
TTTCCAGATTTTCTTTCATCCATCAAATTTTCTTGGCAGGTACAGAAGTAGTTTGCCATTCCTCTCTTCCGCGCAGTAGTGATTGATTTACGATAACAAAAACCTGCTGCCGATGCTGTTATCGTTAATTAAATTCAATAATAAGAGGTTAATGAAGGTCAAAGAAATCAACAACAGAGCTTTGTTGAGAACCGACCGCTCACAAACCCAACAAAATAACTTTGCCTATGTTATTTTGTCTATTCCAGTGGTACTTCTTACATATCAACGGGATGGCATACTGACTGCTGCTCTTGAAAGGCTCAACAATATGCCGTATCTAAATAAGGTCAGCTAGTCTTTTTTCAAAAAAATTACCATTTTATTTTGCACTTTCGTTATGCGAAAACTGCAGTGAGAGAATTTTCTCTGCTTCTCTAACGCAGCATTAGAGCCGATGAATATCATCAGCAATCAATAGCGCTTCCAGTTTATAGAGAAGGTGGGGGGTTTAAGTGGGTGATTGGAAGTGTAGCACTCGCAGTGACACACCGGTCTCTATGATGACCGCTCTTCACATAGTGAAGTAATTCTGTGAGAGAAAGTCCCTGAACCAGAGGCTGAAAGAGCTCCATCCGTAGTTCGGGTGCACTCGGATACCTAACCTGGATGGCGATTGGGCCACGAGATCGTTTGTGGTCGAGCCCAGGATGGGCCATCGGTTTATCTCCGGGGTTCGTTGCAAGCAAAGTGACGTTACACTGACGAACAGCACAGGGCTTACTCTCTTGTAATCACCTAACTCCTCTTTTGATGAAATACTTTTGATATATATATATGAGAGTGGATGACTAATTTGGACTGAAGTGATGCAACGTTGTTTAAGCATACTGTCTGAAAATCGTCACTATAAGAAATATGTCAGGTATTGGTGATATGGAATGGACGTGAGCCACCACTTGATCGTAACTGGCCACGATTACACGTTCCTGTCATTTTTATTAACTCAACCGTGAATTCATTGAATAACCGATTCTTACCATATGAACAGGTATGTTTTTTTTTTTTAATTCAGCAGTTTGACATTCCATGTTACGATAATGGTTGTCCTTAAAACGGGAGGAGTACTTTAGGCATAAAGTAGGAAATTATGAAGCATTTGGATTGTAGAGCAAAAATTTATCAACTCCCGCAACTATGATTGTTGCGAGTAATAAGAAATTTAGCAAATTTGTTTTTTGATACCAATAGCTTTTCAACTCTTGTTGAAACTCTTTTTGGCTGATTTAACTTTTTTTGTTATTCAATATCGATTCAAATGAGAGCACTGAGAACACATGTAATGACTGATTTTTGAATTCTGCACATGGTGCTGATGTTTACCGCGTTGTTTACTGTAATTTATGAATGGCTGCTTTCGATAGAATTATTTTTTAAAGATTAACACGGAAGCAGTGTTATCGTTGGATGATGACATCGATCTCAGGCAACATGAAATTATTTTTGCATTCAGGTCTAGTTTTAATATATTTTATTTGTTTTGGACATAAATTACGAAATTGTTTTTCTGAATACATTAAGATTGTAATGAATATGTGAATCTAGGAAGTTTTTTATCATATAAAGTTTGTCGTGTTACAGAAGAATAATGTAACTTGAATATGCATAGTGTGGAACTTTTGAGAAGGGAAGCACCACTGGATGATACTTCTTGTGCAGTATTAAGCCGAAGTGGTATCCAACTTAGCCGGTTTCTATCACGTTGAAGGATGTCTGTTACAGTTCGAAGATTTCATATTTTTTAATCATTTTTAGAGCGTGGCGTGAACAGAGGACGAAAATTGTAGGTTTTCCTGCTCGACGTCATTCTCAACAAGGAAATGAAATTTTATATGACAGCAATCACACATGTCAATTGAGTGTGATATTAACTGGAGCTGCTTTTATTCATAAGGTATATTGATAATATAAGCGACATGATTCAGTAATTTTTTATATTCAACGCTATGGGCATTATCTATCAGAAATTGAACGGCTTGAAATACTAATTTCCTTTTCTTTTGACTGTTTTATTGGGCATTCACTCATCTAACATTATTTGAACCTATAATATTAATTCTTCGACTAATGGTTTTATAATTTCACATCTTTGGTAAATACTTTTTGTTTCAATTTCATGTTTCTGTTGTACAAATTTTATAAAAGTAGTCTACTTTTCAGGCGTATTTATATGCGTACACATATAGTATGCCGCAAGTGATAAGAGAAAAAGTTGATGAATTTATGAATTGTGAAGATTTGGCAATGAATTTCTTCGTCGCTCATCTAACGCGTCAACCACCCATCAAAGCGACTAGCAAATGGACAATGCGGTTATTACTTTATAAAACTACTTAATCAGGCCACAAATGAATTAAAGTGTTTGATAACAATTTACAACACGTCGCGTGGCTTACCAGTCGAAAATTGATTACGCATTCTTAGTTGTAACACTGAGTTCATTCATGATTGGAATATGCTTTAGTTAAACGAGAATAGAAACGTCAAAAAATTACGGTCCATCATGGTCGATCTAGACATAATTTTTGTTACTTGATGGCAAAGCATTTAGGACTAAAAGCTCTCAAACCACACTGATAACCTGCTTACTTGTTTCGATGAAGGAAAGTGTAAATTAAATTTAAAAAAGAGAAAACCTTTGAAAAGCTGTCGAAGATTTCTTCCAAAAACTTCGTATTTTTTCAGTTGTCCAGCTTGTAAAACAAACCTTTATAAACGTGCTGAACACTACCTACAACGACACAAATGCATCCAATTTCTCACTCAAGTTTACGGATATAATCCACTTCTTTTTTCACAATTTCGGGTGGATTCGGTATTGTTCAAAACGCGCCTGCCAGCCAATCATCAGAAGTGTTTCAAATACGTTTGAATTAAAACCGCTGCCTTTTACTTTTGAACTTTGAATTTCTTGCTACTTTTTTTTAGAATTTAGGGAAATATATTTTTTGACGTTTATGATGTTACCAAATCACTTGTTTATTAATTATTCGTTTATAAAATAATTTCCATTTTAACGCAAATGCAAGACTACATGGAAAGTAGTGGGGCTATACGGAAATCACCAACATTCATTCTGAAAAAATCACTGGTATTTGCGGCTGAGCAGTTTCCAGCTTCATTAATAATGTCTATAGAACAAAACATTTAATTCATTTAAATTAACGATGATTTACTTATATGCTCTCAACATACTACAAATTATCTCCCTAGCCTTCTGCTGCACTACTCCTGAACCCTATTGAACTATGCTTGGTTAATTTCAGATGCTCCAAAATCGATAGGCAATCGGGAAAAATCCGAAATTTTTTGTATAACTAATACATGCATAATAACTCTGGAGAAATTGAGGTCATAAAAGTTGTAAATGACCCAGAACATTATTTTTGTTTTATCGCTTGTCATCTTTTTCATGGTCACATCTGGTGACCTTGCAGTTACCATCTTGTAGCTCTTCTATTTAGTTAGTTAACAACTCAAGCGATACATTTATATTGTATATGAACTGTTTGAATTTGACGTAATTATTCTTCTATCTGTATCAACCGAACGTGCTTGGACAATTGAACAATCTGCTCAACAGTAAAGCTACTGATTTCTGGTCTTCTTATATATGACAGACTAATTCATCAAATGATTACCGTTAACCAACGAACTCCTCATTGCATGTTTTGGCGTTGCTAGCGACGGCGGAAAGCTGCAGTGATCAGCAAACTTTCGTGTCAAGACCGAATGTTACAGTTAAATAAGTACGTGGGATTGGTAGGGAACAATTTTCGGTGTGGGCAATATCAAAGAATATCGGCAGTTTTATTTGTTTTAATATTTCGTTGTCATTAATTTCATTGTGATTTGTAAGCTGCACCAGTCAGCTTGCATAGGATTTAGCTTGCAGAGATTATAGATTACAGCTTGGATAGTTATATTCCGGAGTGCTTTAATGAGAACTTACCCTTGAAATATATACATTGAAAATCTTGACACAAAAGAAGTAATCAATGTTGATTTGCATGTATACGCGCAATTCTTTCACAGCTCTCTCTGCACAGTCATTCTCGAAGTATTTGGTGAATCTTCACGATCTGAATGACTACGACTTGAAAGTAATCATTTTCCAGTACGTGAAAGTTTTATCTGGGCGTAAAAATACAACGTAAACGATAATGATTTCTAGCAGCAAAAGAAAAAAGGAAAAAGATTCTTATTCGTTGGATATTGCGTTAGAAACGTCAAACGAGACTTAGTCTCAAGAGGTATTAGAAAAAATATGGCGGTTTACGGGATAAATTCATTTTTCTATTACTTCATCGAACTCTGATTTAGTGTTACATTGTGGATATTCCTGGTTACTAAATATAATTAAAGATAAAATAAATGTTACTCCACACCTTTAATCGTTCAAGAGTATGAAAACTAAAACAGCGAGTAGATGAAATGCATATGTCAGCCTTGTTTATACTTTATACATTATATAGCCCACATCACAAAGTGGAAATTTCTCAAAACTTACAGTATGAAGTGAAATTTCCGAATAGACCAATTAATTAATGACGTGGTGGTTCTCTATAGACAACAATTTAACATTTACATTACTTATGCATAAACAAGAACGGTTGAGAATGTATTTTTTCTTTCAGTAAACTAAAATATCAAATAAAGACAAAGATAAAAACTTCAAAAGACAAGAGAACATCAAATACACAACGGTGATAGAGAAATGTAGGACTACCCTCAATTCCATTCCACTTTTGAAACCTGCTAATAAAACCAAAACGCTAAACAGAATGCCCTCCCACCGGCAATGCTGTCAATAATACAGACAACAATGTATTTGTGAAAATAAATCCTTCCAATAATTGAAATTTTCTCTGCAAAATTACCGTAACATAAGTAGACAGACAGGCGGCCCACCTGCAAACTCTCAAAAAGAAAAACAAATCGTGTAAATGGAAATATATGGCAATTAAAACAACTGAAACAAAAGGAAAGCAACCTCGTGGTATACGCAGTTAAAACACAAAACATCGAATGTAATGAAAACAAAACAGAATAATTACCACATTCACTCATTAATAATTTTACTAATAAAACAACAAAGAGAATGGTTGGACTTGTAACAGAAAAAAGCTGGTGACAAAAATGAAGAAATCATGTAAAAGATGAAACACAAAACCGCGCAAATGTACCTAAAATTTACATATATGATACAAAGCGTACGTCTGTACACCACTTTATAACATTCTAACCGTACAAACGCACTTATAGACGATAAATGACAATAAATTATTGCAATAAAACATCAATTTTAATTTTGAGCTTCAGATTTCGAATATTAACAAAAAATACATTCTAAACCGAACCATGAATTTTCTTTTTCAGTTTGCTGCAAACTGTTTCTCGAGCTCTTCGACACTAATACAATTAGCACTTGGTGGAAGACGCGATAGTATAGAAGGAAAATCACTTGTTGTTGTTGCCGTTTGCAGAGAAGAACCTGTTTGACACAGATCAATCAGATATTTAGTTACTTGAAATATAATTCATAGAAATCTACTGGTCATGGCACATTCAACAAAAGATTGCACAATTTACCTAACTTATTACCTATGTAGTCTAAAACTAAGAACACCCTTCCTTTCAAGAGAAAAAAAAATAGTTCGGATAATAAATGTAATGGCTTATTGCGAAAGTCCAAACTCGTGTTTTCAGAAGAGCAATAATTACCCGATGAAGCGTTATCTGCTTTCACTTATTCATTTACAACTACGTGGTCAAATTTTTTATGCAAGTATATCATTCGACGTGGAAAGAAAGATCGTAAGATAATTCCAGAACCTTGACAAGGATCCTTGTTTGATGCTTGTAAACTTCTATTCGCTGGAACACCTGCTGACTGAAGCAACTTTTCTAACGGGTTTTGATATTTATATTGTGTTACCGTTGATGGAATTGGCTGAGTGTTTTGCGGAACTGGAACTGGTGCTATCGTAACTACTGGTTGCATAGGTACCAGCGACGTCCCTACCTGAAAGAAAAACTGCTGACTTGGACCTCAGATCATATTTTTTCCCCAAAAATTACAGCAAAATTTTCTCATTGGTTGACAAGTGAAATACTATAAAGGTCTCTGACAATATTTACGCATCATTATTCACTTCTAACAGTTTACCAAATTTTTTTTTAAAACACAATTCTGAAAATGTACCAAAAATTATAATTAAAAGTAAAAAGAAATTGAAAAAAAATAAACATGAGGATGAGGGGCCACTGTAACATTCGGCAAAGATGGAAAAGCTGCAGCCTGATGCGACAGTAACCGTGCTCGAATGAACTGTGCTTGATTGAAATCACCACGCATCATTGCAAGTGTATATTGTCGTTGATGTTCTTGAGCTGCTAGTGCTTGAGCCCGCACTGAAGTCGTCATTTGCGCATTTGATTGCCAATTATTCAATGGTAGACCATTCTGCACTGCTGCAACCATCTGAGCATACTTCTGTTGTAAGGCAAATCTTGTCATCAAGTTAGCTGCATTTTTTGAAGCCATACCACCAACCACAGCATCTCCAGTAACTAAAACATGAACAGTGAAGATTTTTCTCTAAATTCCAAGATGCGTACAGTTTCTATCTAATAAACTGAGGTCTACCGAGGTATGACAATCAATGTTTTTAAAAATTTTCAATTTATTACTGGAAGTTTGACTAGGTATAAAAATATTCGAGTCACAGAACTCGAAATAATCATGATTTAATTTCATTTATGACCCCCAACCAGTATGGATAGAGACTAACGTTTTTGAGGTGCGCTGACATGCTCCGGGACAAGATTTTGTTTGACTGTATTGTACTGCACAGAATTAATGTTAGAATGACGAAGTTTTTCCTCAATGGCCGCTGATGTATTACTGTTCTTCGTCATTTGTCGCATCACCGAAGTTGGCATGAAAGAATTCGGAAGTAAACCTGCTGTATTAGCTCGTGCTGGAGTTGGAGCAACAGTAGTTAACGGTCGTGTTTGTGTTGACTGTGGCATTGCTCCATTTCCCACAATATTTGCCAATGCATGCCTAAACAAAACTGACATAAAATACGCTACATAAACATTAAGCCAAACGTGAAACATGTCAACACACTTCGTACGGAATATAGGGCAAGTAGACTTGCACATTGACTGCACTTACCACTCGTAGCGCGATTTTAGAATTTAATAAGCTAGAATACAAGGTCAAAGTAATTAGCAGACAAGAAATTTTCAATTGAGAAAGTACTACGAATAACTATCACTAACCTCAGAATAGTGCTGTCAACTGTTTGAGCATTTGGAACAAACGTTGAACGTTGATTAGCAGCAAGTGCGTGCAAAGCAGCAGCTTTCTCATACTGCGAACGAAGAAATGCTGCATGAATAGTAACATCAGAGAAAGGTGGAGGTACCACAGGATGAGATGATGGTTGAGAATTTAATGGAATCCCCGGTAAATGATGTGCTGGAGCCAATGAAATTTTAGGTGGAAATGTAACACTGTCTTCCGTTGTTCGTGATACATCATCCGTCATTCCATTTTGTAATCGCGCGAATTTATTTAATTTGTTCATGAGATGCGCTTGTTGATGTGGATCACCAAGCGGATTCCCTTTCAACGTCTGTTGTTCAAAAAAGTTTACGTTCACTTAATATCAGCAAGCAGTGAAAAATTAAAGAAAAAGTCCATGAGAGTTTCAACACTTACAAATCGCTAATAATAAACGAAGTACTGATCTAAGCTCATGCAAAACAGTTTTTTACTATTGCTGGAAAACAAAAAATCAGAGCATCCACATACATCTCCAAATCCTAGGGTAATAAACTTCAAGTCATCTACAAACCAACCTGGCTCAAATAAGACTGTCGAGAATTGGATGGGAGTTGTTCGTTAGTCATTACATTTCCTAGACCATCACCACTAGCAGAGAGAGTGGATGGATTTACATGGATCGATTCCTTTTGAAAATTACGTTCCAAATCTTCAACTCGCAAAACTCCTTGTACGGATGGTGCAATATGCTGAAAAATAAAATATCAGCAATCGAACAAATTACGCCATTTACTTAAATCAAATCAGACTATTGAAAAATATAAGTAGCAAACCGATTCAGGAAGATACTGTGAGTGAAAAGGTCGCTGACAAGTATTTGAAAATATCTTATTGAGAAGAGCAATTGATGTTGGAGCTTGCTGAGGGTCGGAAACAGCAGAAGAAGAGGGAATAGCATGCCTCTGCTGCGAAGACTCGCTTTTGCTAACACATGAATTATCTGAAAAAATTCCTTACAGAATTAAAAAAATACACATAAGTTTCAGAAAATGTGATTTACATTAATAACTACCGGAATTCTCGGATTTATTTGTGGCAAAGAAGCGCGATAATCTACTACCAGTTGGTTCCTTCGTTGCAGGTGATTTAAGCTCATTCTGAAAAAAAAATCATCAATGACAATCCTTAAGTATGAAACAGTTTTCATAATTATACATATAAAGAAGTAGAAGTTAACGACGAAGAAATCAAACTGGTAAGAAAATAGCTTGAAAACTGATGGATATGGAAGCAACTCCATAAGGTAGTAATGCAGCAGTAAGGAAACACTATCAGTATGATGGGAAAGAAATATATAAATATACTCCAATATGGATAAAAATATGGAGCGCTCAGCACGCTGCTACATCTCAACAAAACAAACAGCATAACTTCAAAGATGCAAACATAAAAATGCGTAAAAGAATTATACTGCTGAAGAAATTCTGTTTAGAAGTAATTCGCAACATCCTCACCTCTTTAAGTGAGTCCAAATCGGCTTTACCAAGAATACCCATTATCGCGGCAAATTCAGCATCCGAATTTGGCAATTTTCCATTTAACAAGGGTGCACTAGTCAGAGTATTATTGTTCTCGGTCAGTGCAGAAGGAAGTTTACTATTTTCTGACATGTCACCGTCACTGCTTTGATTACGGAATGAAGTGGATTTATCAATCGAAGATGCATCTAAACTGCTACTACCAATCTGGGAAGATGGCCTCCAGCTTACTGATTCAATCTTTTCATCACCCAAAATTTCGTCCAGTTCACTTGTAACGGGAATTCCACTTTGTTGTGCAACCTTGACTGGATGTTTTTTTGTTTTTTGTAAAAAATCACCTGCAACTTATGTTCGAATAAGAAACATGTAAAATTCGTTATGGACTAGCTTATTAAACAGAGGTTAAGAGGATTTAAATCACATTAAATAAATTTGGTAAAATTTTTAAATGAAGTACAACATGTGCGAAACTGTCCTCATCCTTTACTCTTAAAATTTATTGCAAAGAGAAGTAATCATGACTGGCCCAGCAAGGTTAAAATTTCCATTTTCCGGGTTAAGGGTTGTCTTTTTCCTACGATTGCTTAAAGATTAATAGTTCCATCCTGCCCGTGGACATAAGGATACAATAAATGATCAAAGAGAAAAAAAGCAATCGACCGACTCCTTAACTGGAATTTCTTCATTGCATTTAAATTAAGTCGTACGCTAAATGAAATTATTTATATGACTAAATTGTCAAAGTTATCGCGTGGCATTCTGTACTGAAATGTCACCACATGCTGGACACAGCTTCCAAAAATTGTATCCGTGTTCACAACCGAAGCGTCTTTTTACTCATAAATCAGCTACGATGTTAGTTATAATTTTTGCATGGATTAAAAAAGGACATAGTAAAAGACTATGACTTACGTTTAACCTTATTGTCGTCATCAAAACCACGCAATTCAATCATATCATGCATTGATGTTGGACCGTCGTTGAGCCACTCCGGCATTTTTTCGTCAGCATTCATTTCTGCGGATTTGCCTTTCTAAAAAAAAAATAGACTAAAATACAATCAAGAAAAAAAACACATTTATGGTATTCCATTCTAAAGCAGAATGTGTAATGTTTGGCGCAACAAAGAATCGATTATTACAAACTGTATGCCATTAGCTAATAAAAAATAATTCTTCAATTCAATATCTATAAAACCACCATCATACATATCACGTCACAAGCACACACATCATGTGGAAAGAAAAATATCAGCACCAACACTTATTTACGTTGAAATAAAAGTATACAACCTGGCTTTGGCTATTTTCTTTCTGGTAATTTGGTTTAAATGTCTCGCCCGAACGCCAGCTGCCTGTACTACTCGGAAAAGCACCATTTTGTTGACGAGTCCTTATGAATGAAGATTCGCAGCTTCCAATGTTTTTGTGCTGAAATAATGATAATATAGCTAGAGAACAAGATTAAGAGCAAAACCAAGGTTCCGCAGCTAACCAATTGTTTTTAACGATGATACCATGGCGCATTATGATTTTTACATAGAAAGAATGTGCGACGATCATTAAACAGAATAAATGTAAGTAAATACTGAGCAGTCAAAATTAAAGAGAGTGATAAAAGCAATTACAAAAAGACAGTAACGTCGCAAGAGATGTTAGAAAAGGCAAATGTCGGTATGTTCTAGAGAGGTATGATATTGTAAATTATCTACGGTTAACTGAATGATTAAAGGTCATCGAGTGATCGAAATACTGTCGTAAAAATGTTCTAAATCATCAATTCTTTACATTAAAGAATCCTATGAGTGTATAATACTAATATTATCATGTAAAATTATTTCAAAATGCAATATCATAATAGTGACAACAATCTAACACTAAAGTTCTAACAATTAAATGCGAAACTTACAAATGATGTCCTGTACTCTGTTCCGGAATTCTTCAGTTGAAAACCAGCACCACTTCGCCAACTAGCCTTATTTGAACCGAGTCTTTCCGTATCTGCTTCTAGTGAGCAATAGTTATCATTATAATTATGTTTTTTTTTTTGTTTGTAAAGTTATTCGGTTTTTCAAAAGACTCTTAGAAGATGGTAATCTTGAAAGAGGACAAGGGTGGGAAAATCGATTTTTTAACGACATGGAACTATGACAAAAAGTGGTCTCAGCGGAAGTTAAAATATATCATAAAAAAATAACCACGATGTTTTTTTTGCAACAATTACAGAGAGAGACATAATAACGTATGCGCTAATATTAGCAGTGCCTGACAGGCGAAGAGAAATAAAAGTTTGATCTCCCAAATAACTAATAAATAACTAATCATGTTATCTACAGCATTCCGAAACCTCTAAAAAGTTAATTTCACAGTGACAAACACAAATTATATACATTGATATCGTACCGTTTTTTACTGGTGACGTGGCACGACATCCTGACGAAAAGCCTCGCCTCTGTGGAGAAAGAACGGTTGTGTCTCCTTCTAATGCTTCAACCTTCAACTTCTCCTTTCTTTTTATATTTGTATTTGGACGATTTTCCACTCCTTCACAAATCCAACGGTATTCCAGCCATTTCTCCGGTTCAAATTTCCCTTCATCGCTGAAAATGGATGACTACTAATGCATTTTTCGCACGAAAAAACTAAAATTTTAAGATAAATCAAGCCATCTATCTGATTAATGGAACTCAACAGGTAAAATATCGGTGAATAATTATAATTTTAATTACAGGTTTACCAACAAAAATCTGTGAAATTGAAATAACTTTACTTACTCCAAAAGATAAGATAGATTATTTACAGATTCAGCTTTTAATTTGTCAGTTCTGCCTTGGCGCTAAGAGCAAACTTGCCACTTACTAAATATCCTTATGAAAATACCTACACTAATTGACAATTCCAACAATGCATGCATTTTTGAGCAGAGAGCAGAGAGGCTTTAAATGCCCGATGCGGTGAAAAAAGAGTCAAATAAAAAAAAAAGTTTACTTATCGAATTCGGTTGAAAGATATTGGGGACGTATTTTACTTAAAAATACATCCTTCATATTCAGCATTTCGTCACGAGTATATCGATACACATCATGCTTATCATTTTCCCCATCAGTACACTCACTCTTTTCATGACTACTGGTAGAACTGTTGCGCAACATGAATTCCTGAAATAATACACACACGTGAGAACAATTTTAACGAATTATGAACACGTTATTAGAACAACACGGCACAATTCAGGAAGATTTTATCTCCGCATGTTTAAAACTGAATTTACTCATAATTTTCCTCTTCTCACCGCGTAAATATTCTTCTAAATTCCAAAACTTTCAAGTATCTCTAAGCATTATTCTTAACAATGCGCGCATTGAAATAATAATACTTTAAAAGCAAGATAATCATCAAAACTACTACCACAATGTTCAGCATTTACAAACTCAAACGTATTCATAGCTGATATATTCTAGTATTGTGAACGAACATTTTTTGATTACGACAATATTCACGTCACACATTTAGGAAATCATTCCTGACGACAGACCTTAGCGACGTGTCAGTCGGGCAAAGATAGTCGCATGAATAAGATGCAACAGTTTCAAATACCTTAGCTCAACAAGCTCCGATGATGGCCGTATGAAAGAAAAAATCAACTAGAAGAATAGCTGCCGCCTAGACAGAATGACAAAAGTACAACAGGAATCACTTGCACGCCTCAAGTCCGAAAATATACAGAACTGTCATCCGTCCAGTGGCTATATATGGGGGCCCTATGCTAGCCATAACAAGGAAAATGGAACACAAACATGGATCTATGGAGATGAACGTATGGAGACGATACTCTACAGTAGCGGACCCTGCAACCAAGTGGAACAAACGCTCAAAAAGGAAAAAAAATTAGGAAATCATTTATTAGAACCACCCTTTAAAAGTTCTTTTCAGAAATTTAGCCAGATTTTTACAGAGCTCTTACTCGGATTATGCTACATAATCCATGGTCAACTTTTCTTCCGTTTTTCTGTAAAATCAGATTAATATTGAATAAAAAAACATAAAAAACTACAGACAAAAAATACTTATAACAAGCGTTAACGAGAGATCTACAAACTCAATCGTATTCATATTCCAGTATTGTGAACCAACATTTCTTGATTAAAAGATAAAAAAAAAAGCAAACATACCGCGAACCATCACTATATTATTATAATACTACTTTATCAAAATATTTTATGATGTATTTTATAAGAACCATTACTATATTTTAACAAATTTTGGTGACTAATCATTTGTAAATGGTCTCGAAGGGAAAATTCTCACATATGGCAAGTTTTTCATGACAAATACTTCACATAAAAATGAAAAGAATAAAGAGACACCTAAATTGTGGACCTACTAGGTCATAAAAGATGAAAATTTTCAACTTTGAATGAAATCAGATCTCACTAAGTTACATTCAACAAATGATATACGCTTAAAATTTCAGATCTTCTTACACGGAAATCGTTAAATTAGCATGACTGAAGACGTAATTTGTTTATTAATATAAGACATTCACCTATCCCTAATTACCTCGTGCAAATCAAAAATAACTTATAATAAAGTAAATATACTTACTAATAAATGCTTACTTTACGTGATATCACAATGCTATTCCTGAACTTCCTAACGTCTTATCATAAACATCATCAAGTAAAAGCTTTAAGTACGAAAAACATTATGAAGTAACACTCCGCTCTAAACGTAACACCGTAACCTGCAATCCTAAAATGAAAGTAAAGGTAGAAACAAGCTTACCCAACCTAAGCTAAGCTGAGCAAACTGGAGCAGCCACACTCTGCTCTGATCGGTGTTAATTTTACGGCCCATGCCAATGGGTCGGTAATTTCATATCGTTTCAAACGGTCCGTCACCCAGGGCGACGGCTTGAAATGTCATGGCCGAAATTAAATTTAGGCATTTGTACGGTATCTGTGTCGGGGGTAGGGTGGGTGTGCGTAGTTCGTGTGAAGTTGTTGCGTGTTTTTCTTTTGTTGTAGCAGTTTGTGTATCTTGTAGAGAATCTATTTCGGGTATCATCAAAAGTGATTCTACAATAGCAAGATGGTCATAGAATGATTGCTTGGAGATTTTGGGGGTCAAAGTTTGGGGTCTGAAATAACAGGAGTCAGCATAGGTTAGTTAGTGTAAAATGAAATGAGTGGTATTATATCAAGTTTCAGTTAGTTTAGAAGAGACACAAGCAGTTGTTTGTTAAGGCTGAATCTGCTACTAGGGATTAGATACACAAAACCATCACACGTAGTCATGTTATGTTTATTCCTGCCGCACATTGCATTATTCCGTAACCTCTTAGTTTAGGTTACTTGCTTGACGAACTTGCTAAAAGCATTCGAAAGCAGAGTCCAAGATGGCGGTTGGAAAAAACAAAAAAATGGGAAAGAAAGGTGCAAAGAAGAAAGCTGTTGATCCGTTCACTCGTAAAGAATGGTATGATATCAAAGCACCCTCAATGTTCAATGTCCAAAACATCGGAAAAACGTTGGTAAACCGTACACAAGGGACGAGTAAGTTTGATCATCGTTGATAGTCCTGTATATACGGATCAGTTAAAAAGAATAAAATTCCAAGCTGGTAAAAAGATGCAGCTCAGCTCTGGAGGTGTAATTTATTTTCTACTTCATTTATTCATTCCAGTAGATCAGTTTTTGCTAATACTGTGATCGTTTGCTCGTTTTACGACTTCTTGGTTTGTTTGCTTTTTTTTACGACTTCCTGGATTATGAAAATAATATAGCTGTAAGAAGCAATCATTTTTTTTTAAATTTCCCTATTTTTTTTCAATTTACTCGAGGTCGTTTTAATGAGTAGTGGTTGAAGCAGTACTTCCATCGATATATCTAAATCCTACAGTCTTTTTAGTTGTTTGGAAAATTGGTGTGGCATATATAATCTGTGATTAAATGTAAAGTCTTTATGGCTGTTCAGAATGTTTTCAGCCTTAATTTCTGGTTTGTAAAAGAAAAAGAGTACAGGAGAAAATTCCTACCTTGTTTTTTGCATAAAAAAAATAGGGGAGTAATATTTAATTCAGGAATTGCTAGCGAAAGTTTAAAAGGACGTGTCTACGAAGTATCGCTTGGTGACTTGAACAATGCTGAAGCTGAATTTCGAAAGATGCGTTTGATATGCGAGGATGTTCAAGGTCGTACTTGTCTGACCAATTTCCACGGGATGCGACTTTCTCGTGATAAGCTTTGCTCTATCGTCAAAAAATGGCATGTAAGTGGTAGTTACCAAGAAATATCTAATCTTTTTTCAGTGTTAAGATTGCATAATTCATTTTTATAATATGCATTATTGGTGCAATTTTTTCCTTTTAATCTTTTACCTTTACGAATCCATTTCATTATAAACTTTTGTGTTTTGTCGATGGAAAGGAACGAAATTCCAGACTCTCATTGAGGCCAATGTAGCAGTAAAGACATCAGATGGTTATTTGTTACGACTTTTTTGCATCGGATTCACGAAAAAGAATGTGGGGCAGCTGAAGAAAACAAGTTATGCGAAGTCATCGAAAATTAGACAGATTCGGGCAAAAATGGTAGAATACATGCAGAAAGAGGTAGGTGTTTGGTGTTTGATCATTTTTTTGTTATTTTCCCGTAGATAACACTCTAAATGACAAATCTCTGTATCGTCATGTGGTAGGGATGCTTCCGAAATTAGAGAGTGTTTTGTGTTTTGAGGGTTTGGATTCGAATTTTTCAGGTTCAAGGAAGCGATTTAAAAGATGTATGCCATAAACTAGTTCCGGATTCGATTGGAAAAGATATCGAAAAGGCATGTTCATACATTTATCCGTTGCAAGATGTATGCATTAGGAAAGTAAAAATACTGAAAAAACCAAAGTTTGAAATTGGACGCCTTATGGAGATGCACACAGACGTTAGCACATTTAAGAGTGCCGAAGGTGAAAAGATAGAAAGACCGGATGACTATGAGCCTCCCGTACAGGAATCCGTATGATGTTTTTGTTATGTTTATAATATTTTACTTTGGGAATAAAATCTTTTTTGTTGGAGTTCCCACTTGGATTTATAACTATATTTTACGTGGGGAATCGTCAGTATCAGAGAAATATTGTTCCATGTGGTCTTGATTCAAGATGTAACTAAGTTATAGTGGCAGGAAATCCGTGGTTTCCAAGAAGTGAGTTTTAATGTCCTCAACATAGTCTGTTAGTAGGCAAAATCGAAAAATATGAAAGAGTAAACAACAGTAATTCCTAAACCTAAAAACCCGTAATACATAATATCCATACATGATATCCTCAGCACAGCCATGGATAGGATTTTGGACGGCGCTGTGAGTTATATTCATAATTGTACGCTGTCTGAGCTCTACAACAGTGTGCAGTTATGTAGGGAAAAATTGAAATTCCTGTGTACATTGAAGTCACAAGATAAATTATTTTTGTGGTTGATAACAGTTTCTAAAACAATGAAAAAAAAGCCAACTAATGGGGGAATAGATGTTTCAAATATTACACCTATTGTCATTTTCAGTGAACATAAGTCATTTGGTAACAGCAAGTTTCAGATCCCACAAATTTAACACTTTTATTCAAGAACTTTGAATCATGTACTACTTGCCAGATAGATTCGGAATATAGCGCCATATGAATCACGTAGTTCCACTTGCAGATTATCCTTCAAGTTATACTGCCGTATCAACATTAAGGATATGTTTATTTACTACTTTAAACAATGCTTAATGATTATAAAAAAAAGTATGGAAAATCGTAAATTTATGATGAAATGGTGATTTCACGTTGTAATCGTCCTTTTGATTTATCAGGAAGTATTCATTTCCTAAAACCTTTCCGAAAACTTGCTATCCTTAATGGCATTATGAATGATAGTTCAGTGGGTAATCCTCATGTCGAGAGATTTATAAGATACACATAAAAAGGTTCAATACCCAGATATGTTATCACCGACGATAGACCTTTGCGACAGGTCGGTCGGGTAACGATAGTCGCAAGAAGAATAAGATGCAACAGTTTCCGACAATGGCCGTATGAAAGAAGGAGTCTACACCACCTGGATGAAATGGGCAAGAAGTATCGCCCTGAGTGCAAAACACAATAACAAGGGAAACAACAACTTGCATCTATGGAGCCGCACGTAGGAAGATGCAACCAAGCGGGTCAAACGCTAAGAAAAAAAAAAATGGAATTGTGAATGATGAACCAGCTGGAATGGGAAGTGGTTGTAAACGTAAAATGGGCCAAATCTAACTGTAAATTGGAATCTAACTTGTAAATACAACTTATCATGTACAAACACGTGGGTGAAATGCAAAAAAAGATTAAATTTTCCAATGTGTGAAAATCAATCAAAGCAATGGGTAGCACAATAAATCGCTTAGTTTCATGTACAAATTAAGTTTTTGCAAACCTTTATGACTGAATCGACAAATGGAAATTTTTATTTAACAAAAAATATGAAATGTTTTTTGTTAAATAAGCTATGGATGAAATTGCATAATTTCATCCATAAATAAATAACTAAGAATTTGCCATGACATTGTGACTAACTGATCACTTCAATAAGAAGATATCAAAGAAAAGGAAATGGTTGGTTGTGGAAGAAAAATCAATAATTGTAATCAAAGGACATGGGATTACTGTAGGACATCAATATCATGAAGGACTGGATAAGTAATAAACACTGATTGAGATGATTGGTAGGTTGATGATTCCTGCAAGTTTGTAACGGATTGCATTATTCCGGGTTTTATCACTGTCGCCGTGAAGAGATATCAGTCCGGCTTATGATTATCATCATGAAAAGGTATCACTGATTGATAATGAGTGTGTTAAAACGATCATTAGTAGCCTAATGATAGTATAATGAATTTCTGCGGAAGCTTCTGAATTATTAAACCAGAATTTCAGTGTTACCTTGCGGTAGCTTTGAAATATCTTTAACAGCCTCGACAATCAGTGGTAAATTATTTCCACCTGGGTCTTGACACAGCTCCAGTTTTGATAAGTAAAGGCCTCGAAGCGGTACTACAGGAATCAGTACGTTTCATGGTCCTATTATGTGAAGTTGAGGTTGTCGCTACAGGTATTGAAGATGACAGTTGTGAACCTGATTTAGTTGACCCTTTTATGGATCGTCGCTGGGTCAAAGGTGAGGAACGTAGCGGTGTTATCCGCGATGATACTGTTGTTGTCGGCGGTGATCGTTGCGGAGCTGATTTCGGTCGTGGTATAACTATAGGATTCAACTTTGTGGATGATGATGACGATAGATCATGAGTGGCTGAAGTAGTAAAATTCTGATGTGAATTCAACGATCCCTTTGTAGAAGCCGGTGATGCTAAGGTTGATTTAACCTGAGTTGTCGTCAAGAATGTTTGTGTGTCAACAACGTTCGACTCAATAAGGTTAGCCAAGTGATGATGATGATGATGATGAGTAGGAGCTTTATTGGTACGTGAACGTTGTGGTGAATTTTCCATTGATGAATTTGATGTACAAGGTGCTTCAGTCTCATCTATAGAAGTGGTCGTTGACTTCGTTATACGAGCAAAGGTATTTTTTGCATTATTGGATGAACTAATTCCAGATGTACCAGGATGTGACTTACGAGAAGACATCGTATTGTTGTTGGTGGTCGATCTTGCAGAGGTCATTTCAGATTTATTCGTTGAAACTATTCCAGGACGTCGTTTTATCACAAAATCTTTGGTAGTGATCGTAGTGATTGATTTGTTGGACGTAATATTCGACGTTATATTTTTTGATCTGGTGCATGTCTGTTCTAGCATTTCAGGTTTTTGAATTGCTAACGTAGAGGTAGCAGCATTACCGGTGGCGTGTTGTTCTAGTGTGGTAGATTTACGAGATGTTGCTGTTAGCTTGCTTCGAAACAGCGAATTCCGTGGATCTTCAGCACAGGCTTGTGATGCAGAAATCTTCTGAACAGATTTCAGTACTCGTACGTTATGTATTGCCTTAGGTAACAAGATTTCGGCACATCTTCCTACAACTTGTTGCTTCATCTTCTCATCCATTGCATGAAGTATCGTTGTAACTTTGTTGTGATCCGATACTGTGGTACCTGTTGAACTGTTCTGATCGGATGGTACTCTTTCTGCACTGCCATCATCAACCTCTTTTATTGCCAATGATACATTCTCTGGAAAAAGTTTCATTGAATAAAATAAAATGGATGGTCTTTGGTCATAAACAGGACGTACAGGTAGGGTCAAATCTCAACATGTTTACTTTTCGTTTTCAATCATTAATTACTAATTAAAATGAAATTTCTACTAATGAGGAGAGGGATAATTGAGTGAAACAATCCAAAAATTTTTGCAGATAATTAGTAATTAATATCTTTTTCATATTGAATTCCACTCAAATGGCTAATATATTTTCAACCTTTTGAATTTGACAATGTTCGAATCATTCCAATTGATTCATGCGGCATTTCTTTGTTATACTGAAAAAAAGCAAACCTTTTAAAATCATTTGTCAAAATTCAATCTATTAATTTGATAAAAAAAAGGGAAAATTCCCGGATGATTGAATGATAGAAAAATTAGAAAATAGTATTTACCTCAACATGTTGCTTAACAGCTTTCTTCTCAACTTGTTCAGCAACTTCCAGAAATTCATCCAAATTCTGACTATGCCTTATCAGGTATGCATCACTCTTATTCCGCGATTGCTTCCGTAATTTCATAATCGGTGTCATATCATCCTCCTAGCAGAAAATCGACAAAGTACACATCAGACGTTACCGACAAGAATTAACCTGAACCTTTTACCTGATCAAATGCTCCATCCCTTAATTTCCGAACCGTTCGTTGAATTATTTGACGATCCTTCCATCCATCATCACTGGACGGCTTAGTCATTACCGCATTTGCCGGAATGATATTTGGCCGAAGTCTGGAATGGTGACGGTCCGAATGTGAACTGAAAATCTTCTCCTTTTCCTAATAATTTTCCTTTAAATAGTTTTTTTTTTGGATATAATGATTAGACCTTCCATACTTTGGGATCTAAATTAAGTACATTGATAGGTGGCAGTGGCACAACTGTTGCAAACAGTTCAAGAATTGGAAATCCGGTAAGCTACAAACTAGAAGATTCCAGATATACTGGTACAAGAAATCCGGCAAGCTACAGAATTCAGGGTGTATTGCTACAAATAAAGGTAAGTTTATCACATCACAAAAGTTAATTTTACTTAATCTTTTCGAAAACATTCACTTATTGAGATCTTTGCTTACTTGCTCTCCAGAAGTTCCTCCAATGTTCTACTGTTGTTGGTCTTTTTTGGTGAATTAAATTTTGAACAATTGTCAGACAACATATTGTCATTTGTTTTTTCCTCTACACGTTTCATTCGTCTTAAGCGTTTTTCGTTATCCTGAAAATTGAGCCTTCCGTGTTACAGTTAACTGATGTAAAATCTTAATTAATTAACTATTTCCCAGATTTGATGTAAAGAATGCAATTGATAGACAGCTAAAATGTCCACTAACTTGATTTTTTGAAATATTCAAAAACTAATTACTGTGGATGGTTCACGCGATACTTACCGTATCTTTTGTGAAACCCTTTTTTGCACGTAAATGTTCCAATGAAAAACTTTGAAACAAATAAGCAAAAAAAAAAGCTTAATTGAATAATTACTTAAATTATAAATCTTAATTAAAACTCTTTTAAAAAAAAAATTAAATGATATGATAACAAACATTTAATGCATCTCGAAGTCTACCAGTAAATGTTGACAAAATTTTGAAACATTCTTCAATTTTGAAATGTTTTTCATCTTCGCAGAAGTATGCCGCCAAATAAGATATCAACTGATCCATTTGTTCCAATTGCTCTTGCATATTCTCCATATGTTTTTGTGAATTCTTAAAAAAATTTAAATTCCTAATTAAAATTAATTTAAAATTTATGAATTTTTTGAAATTTTTTATAATTGATTTTTTCAAACGAAACCGATTAAAAACAATCGTACTATTTCAACTACATTCCTTATATATCAGAGAACATTGACAATTTGTTTGTTCGTTTTCTTCTTATTGATTATTTCGTAAATGGACAGATGAAATTTGTGAGGCTAAATTATTCAAAAAATTGAATTTCGATTACTTTAAAAATTGGCAAACTTTATCCAAAAATTAATTTTTTTTTTTAAATCTCAAGTTGATTTAAAAAAATAGAAGATAAGTATATACTATAAAATGTTGATTAATATCGTCGAAAAAATGAATTTCAATTCGTTTCTTTACTTCACAACTCAAATTGATCAATTTCTCACTGATCATCCGTACTTCATTCCGGATTGACTCAAGTGAAAGTCTGGAAAAGTTCACTTGTACCTATGACAATCTGTTTAAGTCAGCAATTAGATATAAGTGTAGAGTTTCTTAATAAAAATTTTATTTCAATTATTCGGATTCAGAAATGAATCATCGAAAGAATTAATAATAAAATTTCAATTTGAAAAAATTTAAACAAATTATTAAAAAAAAACGATTTTTTACATTGGTACCAATGAAAATTACTTAACCTTTTTTTGGTCAATTATTAAAAAAATTTTTGTTGACAAAAAAATTGAATAATGCTATTTCAACCTTGCAGCGATCGGTACTGTCCTCAATTCATTGAGTAATTTCTCGGTGCATTCACGATCTTGCTGAAAATATCAACAAGTTGTATTGGACAATTTAACCTTTCAGGGAGAAATTTAAGCCTTAAATTTTGTAATTTATGCAAAATACCTTCAATTCTCAGTGCCATTTTTCAAAATATCTGATTAAGTATTTCGATCCAAAGAATATTTATGAAACAATATCAATGATTTCTGTTTATTTTGTTAATAAATCAATTCAAGAATTGCCAGATACAATGCTCAATTCCGATTGCTATTCAGTTCTGCAATTACATGAGGTCAAAGGTGGAAGATAATTGTGAGAAGAGAAGGAATGACAAACCATTGCAATGAAATGAAGAAGTGTGATACTTTTCTGTGTCCCTTTCACATCCAAAATTCTCCACAGCGAATTCAATTTAAATCCTGCAGCGTTCCCGGATGTAGCATTTGCATTTAAAAAATTACCAATCTGTACAAGCATGCAGAAAATCTTTGGTAACGCTTTGCTTTCTTTAATTTCTGAAAATTTGCAAATTTAACCTTCAATTGGCTACTGCAATCTGAGGATCATGTGAGTGTTTCACAAATGTTTCCCGTAGTTTCTACTATGCCTGCACTGCTGATCTAAACTGATCACATCTTTTCACCAACTAGTCTATGTAATTGGAAACTCATCGTGATTACAGTACTGACTATGAGATAGTGATATTTTGAACAGGTCAGAGATCGAAAAATGGCACAAAAATCATAATAATTTTGAATTTTTCTGGCTAGCTCATCAGATTACATTTCATCGGCTAGATTTGAATAATAAAAAATAACAAACCAATGCAACTGTTAATTACGGTATCAATATGAGGTAGTAAAGTTTCAAAAGCAATATCCAATTCCTCCTTCAGAATCATACTGTCCAGGATAAGTTTACAGTCTCGTACGGTAAGTAGGCTCAGGAAGAACTGTTCTGCGATACCAAGCTGTAGCTGATCACCGCTAAATCCACGAAGGAGTTCAATCTGCAACCATAAAATTGAACTTCTTTAAATTACGGTATTCACAAGTTTAAACTGTCATTTAGTGTCGTTTTGGGAAAAGTTCAAGTTTAAATTCAGCCTAATATTAACTTAATATTTCTACTTACGTATACAAAAGTATCATTTTTAAATAATACATTTACAAGTCGTCTGGTATTCAATAATATTCACATGAACACTGTCATGTCATGTCTTTTCAAGGAAGTTTCAAGTTCAACTCACTACATTGCTTCTACTTACGTGTGTATGTTTTATTCTTTCCAGCGTATTCCACGCTTACTTTCAACAAAATTCACGTAATTTTTTCGAACATAGTATTTGATAAAAATTTTAAAAATAATTACCTCTTCATTATCCGGTAAAATAGCCCGAAGATTGTTTAGTCGTTCGAGACCGAAAAATTCACCATTTCCTTTCCGGACATTTTCGATAATTTGGGAAGTACCTAAAAATTGTGAATTTACACCACGGGCAGGTATCTATGGTTTGCTGCTCATCTACGGGGGAAGGGGTGAGGGAGGGAAAGGTGAACCCCGTATAGCACCAATCTCGAGAATGACTCATCCGTGGTTCCAGATTGAATGCTTCCTTTATTGAAATTATAAAAAATTTTCGTGCAAAAAGTTATAAAAAAGAGAAGAAATGAGAATTACCTTCTTTGAATTGCTTCAGGAAGATACTCACATTAAAGCTTCGTTTATGTGATAACAAAGTAATTACGGCATTCTTACGCGTAGCACGTCGTTCAACGTTTAATAACGTATCAGTACATGTTATAGCTACCGTGCAACTGAACATTGATTCCAATTCATCAAAATTTAGGTGCAATTCTGAAGAAGGAAGGGACGAAAAATCTTCCGAACTTTTCAATGAATGAAATGGCTAATTAAATTGATTTCGGGGAATTTTCAATTCTGTCAGGTTAATTAAACATTTGAAATATTAGAGGAAGGCAGGCAGGCAGGCATTCATTCAATAATTTCAATTTGCAATACTTCTTTAGCATTTTCTACTGCAACATTTCTTTTGCATGAAGCATATATGCCCTAATTTGCTGATATATATAGTAGGATTTTTTTAATTTTATTTTTTGACTGAAATGAAATCTGTTAAGCTGGAATAAAATAAAATTTCAAATTCGTATAGAACAATGAAAAATTTAGCCAAAAAGAAATTTGCATCATCGAAACGGTACCATTCTCGGATAATCCCGCGGAAGACATCCATACATTATGGATTTTTTCCATTCCATCACCAATCACCTAAATATTTTCATTTCAATATTTAAAAAATTTTTAAATTCAATCATTCGATAGAATTTCTGTTCACTTTAATTTGCCAATTATTTCATTCAATAAATGGAATTATTGGATTTTCACGCCTATGTGATAAATTCAGAAAACTTCAGATAGCAAAATATTCAAAAAACGAAGTTGAGGAATTAATTCCGGAAAAGTTTTATAATTAAATGGAAATTTCACATTTATTTCGAAAAGACAAAAATCTCAGGTTTTGAAATAAGGAATGCTAGTTATCATGTTTATTTCTCAAATTTTCTTTTTTTTTCAATTCCAAAAACCGACCTTTTCAACGGGTATTTTAGTCCATTGAATTTGTTTCATCTGTGAACCAGTTTTAGGCATTGCTTTTGGTTGCAGTGCCTTTGGTATATCTAACTTTTTCCCTGGTGGCAATCGAGATCTTTGGGAATTTGTCTGAAACGGTGGAGCAGGTGGTGGTCCACTAGGGGTTTCTGACGATAGTGATAAAGGTGGTGGTGGAGGTGGCGGCGGTGGCGGTGGTGGTAGTGGTGGTGGTGGTGGTGGCGGTGGTGGTGGTGGTGGTGGTACACGTGATGAAGGTGATGGTACTACGGTTGGCAAAGTTGCATCGAGTTTAGATGGTACTGTAAAGGTGCAAATTAAAATGCAACTTTAATTTGTAAACAGAAAGAGAAGTTTTACCAAAGTTTACTATTAATTTGTGATAATTTGAGAAATTTAAAAATTAAAAAATTTTTAAATTGTATGAATTACTTATGGAAAAAGTTACAATTTTAATTTTTTTTTGTAAATTTCAAAAAAAGATTGTAAAAGTTAAAGGGAAACCTTGAGAAAGTTCATTTTCATTGTCTCTACCATTTCTGTTTATTTTCTGTTTAACGGTTCCAATCGTCATTCCAACTATCATTTCAGCATCGTTCTTCAATAGACAAAGAGCATTGATGTAAAATTTAAAATTTCATTTCAAAAAGTTTTAAAATTTTTTAAAAACTTCAATTAATATTATTGAACATATGTATCATCATAATCGTAAAACATATACCTATAAATCAGTGTTCCGTTTTTCCAGAAAATATCCCAACAATAAGGTATTTTTACTTCAGGATTCCTGTAGCAGAAGGACTTAGGGAACTTACCGGATCACACTTGAGTAGTAATGCTTCGATCAGTTGTTCAAGATTACTTCGATTCATCGAATCCGTTTTATTTTTTAACAAATCAATCAACTGCATCACAGCACTATCATTGTAGCATGATTCATCCAAATTCTGAAATATTCGTGAGGGAAAAATCGATAAATCCATTGAACTATTTTAATGTGTTTCAAAATACTGCAATATCATGTAAACTTAAATTGATAATTGAAAATCGAAAACGAAAAGATTTGAAGTAATTTAAAAAATTAATTAAACAATTTAGAAACGCTTTTTTCGATTTTTTTTCAAATTACAGAAATGGATATCTGAAGCGGTATATTGCCATTTCATACGATAAGTACAGTAATTAATAAAGCAGGTAAGTTAAAAAGTTTAAATTTTAAAACACATAATAACATTGCTGTGTTAAGAGGTCATAACTTACAAATTCAATATAATTTGACCTCTACTTCGATAACATTATTACTTGATTTCTTATTTTAATAAAGGTATAACTTTACCTTTTGCCTTATTACTTGTCTTACCTTATCTTGCTCATCGTATCTTTTTACAATCTTACTTTTCCACCTTACCTGAATCCTTACTGTTGCTTGATTAATTACGATAACTTTTGAAATTGCCGCTCTACTCCATGAACTTTTAAAAAAATATTTTTACCGTTCCTCAATAAAATTTTTTTATTTTCTCCAAACTCTTTGTCAATTTCATTCAATCCATTAACTTAGACTTAAGTGTTTCACATTCAGGCAAATATAATTAGCCCGAACTAGCTAATTGCCAATTAATTCTTCCCGAGAACTTTTGACCGATACAACAAACATTTTTTTTGATCCACCATGTTTACAGAACTTTTCACAGCTAATGAAATTTAATTTCTCGAAAATAATTTCAAATTTCAACAGACATTATTATTCCAGGCTTGTGAAGACTGGACCGTTTCTACAGAAGCCATTCGATAACTTGCTTCCTCTTCTTCACTTTCTTCAGTGAATGAATTGGAATCTTCCCCTTCTGCAAATGATGATGATCGACCTGAAATTCGATATCTCCACAATCTTGACCTTATAAACCCAAATTTTGACCTTTAAAATTAAAGAAAAAACGGCAAAGAAAGCTTTATCGTTTTATTCAAAATTAATTTGTTATATTAAAAGGATTGAAAAGGAAAAGAAAAAATTGAGAACTTTCATTACCCCTCAGGGATTTGTCACCATTTTGAACATTTCTCGATTGCCAATGCTCAATTTGATCACTTATTTCGCCATCAAATTCACCAAATATTCCACTGTTCAGGTGTGTTCTAAAAATTGCCAAAATTTTTTTTCAAAAATTTTTTTGTTAAATTTTAACAAAATTAGCATAACACAAAAAAATTGGAAATCTGATCTTTAATTCTGCATTTTCTTCAGCTTCTAAATATAAACTTCAATTAACTAGTCTGCCACACTCAATCACGAATCCTTGAATATTCCAGGACATCTTCCGTGGTAGAATTTCAACACAGTTGAATGGAATAGTTTATAAGTGATGATAGAAATATCCGCAATTTTAATTTTTCTTGAAAAAATTTTCTGAAATTTGCATAACAAACGAAATTCTTATCTGATCTTTAGTCTTACGTTGCTTTTTTTTGCTAAATATAAACTCTAATCAAGTAATCTATCGATCAATCAGAAATCATCGTATCCCAGGATTATCCACTACCGTAGAATTGCAACATTGTTGGAAGGAAGATAGATTACTTAATTGATATGATTAATAATTAGTGATTAGTAATTAGTGATAAAGCAACACAAATGTTCAGTGACCTTTGTTGAAATTGATTGGAAACATTTTGTCATAAGTAAACAATTGCATTAGTCATCAAAAGGCATTGTTTGTTTTTAGAGATGAAAAAGAAGAAATGAACAAATAAATAGATCGGAGGACGTCGATTGTAGGATGAAATAATTTTTAAAATTTGACCTGAAATGCTCAATTATATACCTTAACATCTTAATCTAATGACCCAATTTGCGGTACAAAAAACAAAAAATCCCTGTAAATTAACTGCAAAGCTCAAGATACCCCAATGATCCGATCAATAATCATTTCATTCAAATTTAATCACGTCGTCACATCAACTCTGACAATTCTCAGTTTCTTTTTAAGTTTTTTTTTTTCATTTCGGAATTCAAAAACTGGAAAGTTAAGCAAAATTTGGAAATAGAAATGGAAAAATATTTCAAATTAAATGAATCTAATTAATTATGAGATTGAAAAGGAATGAAATAAAATTACAATTCCATCAATTGACTTAGCACACGGTTTAAACTAATTGTTAACGTAGCCAAAGGTCAAGGCATGAAAACAAAAGGTTATACCCTTCCATGTTATTTACTGTTTGATAAATTTTATCCCTAAACTAAAGTCTAAGGCATGTTATGATTAAGTCTAGGTTAAGACATGTGAAAAACAAATTCAAGCTTAAAATTAAGGCACGAAAAGTGAAGGCCATGCCAGACAAAATTCCTTGATTTTATTTCATCAATTAAATTAGCATGTGGTGTAAACTAAAGGTTAAGGTAAGAGGAAACATAATCTGCACTAAAGGTTAAAGCATGCAAAAGCCAAATCTGAACTAGAGGTTAAGGAGTGATTAATATATATATATATTAATAGAGATAATATGCAAATAGGCCAAGTGATTACACCGGTCGATCGTAATTCAGGTATAATTAACCGTCATAAAGAATGCTTATGAGCAGGACGAAGACTAAATCGGTCGGGGAACTAGCCAGTGGTCAGTTATGTAAAATAAACGAATGCATTATTGGTGGTGAGTGGTTGAGAAGTGGACAAACAAAGAAATGACAAGGATGATTGATCACCAGTCATCAGGTTTCCACCAGGCTGTACAAGTGGTCCCAAAAGAAATTTTTTTGTTGACAAAATGTTCCATCAATGCCATTCGGTGTGACCAGACGATAGTGACTTATGCTTGGAGGCTTACATTGGGACAGCATCGATTACGATTGACCTGATCAGATTGAAATATTGATTTGATGAGCAAATGTCTGGTAGAATGAGTAAATCCCAATTTCAGCACGTCAAACAGAATTGGTGATTCCTAATTCCAGGTTAAGTAGTTTTCCAGGTTAGGTGGAATAGGTGATTCCGAATTCTAGGTTCAGCAGAATAATTGATCTCCTAATTCCAGATCTTTGCTGATTAATTAGCGTAATTATAGCATTTTTTGTTTTTCAATTTATTTCATAAGGTATAGAACAAAATACAATTGGTACCATTGTTTTGTTGAATTGAAGGAAATGGATGGATGAAATTGATGAAAAGCGTTAGTTTAGTATTTCAATTGAAATAATTTCAATGAAGAAAAACAAAGGAAATAAAAATTATCTCTAAAGATGTGTTAATTACTAGAGTGCCAATTAATAGCAATCCAGTCCTATATGACGAAACTTCATTCTCGAAATATAAAATTATTTTGAAATAGTTCAGGCATAGTAAATCCTCTAAGTGAGCGGATAAGTTGATGAAAGGATAACTATATGATGCCCGAAACTGACATCAACTGATCCAGAAATTAATTCAGAATGGAGGGCTCATTAACGATTAGTATTCTGAAAATCGAACATCAATCATTCATATGTTGTTGACCAACTGGACAACGTCCATTTACGCTTTAAAATCTAGCTATTTCACGATGGCTATTTGCAAGGAATTTTTCGTGTAATTCGGAAAGGTCAAAGGTTGTCAGTGAATAAATTGAAAATGTGAGTTGTATTGGGCTGTCCGTGTATAGCTAATAGAGATGACTAATGAATTTCTCCATGTATTTTAATTTCCTTTTTTTGTCGTACTGTTTGCATAAATAAAGGAATATTGAGGGAAGAAGTCAGGAAAGGAAATGTCAAATGTGATTTCTTCTCTTTCACTTCCATTGGACATCTTGAATTGAAGTCTGAAGACATTTGCGCATAAACCTATCAACATGTGCAAGAACTGAATTTCAGCCACAGACGTATGCGCGCAATGAACTAAGCTAGCAAGCGGCATATGGTCACATTGAATTAATGTCTGAAGACATTTGCGCATAAACCTATCAACATGTGCAAGAACTACAGCCACAGACATATGCCCGCAATGAACTAAGCTAGCAAGCGGCATATGGTCACATTGAATTGATGTCTGAAGACATTTGCGCATAAACCTATCAACATGTGCGAGAACTGAACTACAGCCACAGACATATGGCGCAATGAACTAAGCTGGCAAACGACATATGGTCACATTGAATTGATATCTGAAGACATTTGCGCACGGCCAATTAAAGTCAGCGACATATGCAAGGCTGTAAACAAATGAACTAAAGCTAGCGACATATAAACACAGCGACGCAGAAAGTGAACGATTGTTAAACTTTCCAACTGTGGTGAGACGTGCGAAATGCATATCACAAATCAAGCAATCAACCGAACTCATTCATTATTACTTAAATAAATTGTTTAATTAGCTGAATGCCTTTACATAAATTATTTTCGAGTAAGTTCGATAGGCGTTACGAAACGTTTCATTAACATTTGGTCGTATTGATAGAACCTTTTTTTAATTAAACAAATTAAAAAAAAACTTTCTTCGGCCGGATCGAATGCAATTAAATCGCACTCATTCATTCACTCACCTGCTTTATTTGATTTGCTTGTTATTCATTTATGAGCGGAGAGAAGAGAAGAGATTAAAATTTTATTCGACAAATATAAAATTTAATATTTTACACATTTCTCTCTCTCTCTCTCTTTTCATCTCTCTTTATTGCTCTATCTAATATTCCCTCCTACTGTTAACCAAATTACATCATTTGAAAGAAATATCCCTCACTGGTTCCTTTCATGAATTTCAATTTTATTGCCTAAATTAACAAATTAAAATTTCGCTTCTCATCCCCGCAGTTGGCCTTGATTGATTGAAAATTTTTTCGAACGAAAAAAAATTTGCTGCTATTATATAAGATAAATTTAATGCTTTCCTTTTCACACTCCCTCTCTCTCTGTCTCTCTCTATTTTTTTGCAATTTCTTTCTTTTCATTTCAATATTCTATTGTATTTTCAAACAAACAAATTAAAAAAAATAATATAATGAAAAACATCACCTATCCATTTCATATTAAATATCTCATTAACTTCCATTTCAAATTTGATATTTGTTACAATCAATTATTACAGTTTTTGTTTGGAAAATTATTTATTAATTTTTAATTTATAACAAATGATTTGCGAAACTTAATTTTGTGGAAAATTTCACTTCCATTTTGTTTATTGAGAAAATAAATTTCTGTGATGATCGATATAAATTTCAAAAATTATCGATCATTTGGACAAATTAAGAATTTCAGGAATAATTTCTTTGTTTTCCCCGGATAATACCAGTTTTCGAAATTTCTTTTCTAATCGAAATTTCGACAATTCGAATGCATCAAATTTCAAATTTCACAAGAACCTCCATTTCCGGCCAAAGATATTTAATGGATTTTTCCTGACCGATCATCAACCTTTAACGATAGGCTTTATTAGGGAGAAAATTATTACTTTCATTTCATTCCATTAAATTCAAAAGATTTCAAATAATAGCTTTGCCGGAAAAGATCTCAGAAAAAAGTTTTCGAAACAAATTTCGCGAACTGAATTCCTTTTTCCTTGAAATACAGTATTTTGTACTAACAGAATCTAAAAATGTTCTGTTGAAAAAAATTAATTTCAATGGAAGATTAAAATTCAACAGGTTGTTTTTTTCTGCCAGCATTAAAAGGGGAAGGATGGAGCGAGGGCGAAAGGATAGGCTTAAAAGGTTGACAAAGAAAGAGTAGGAATGATTCATGCAAACAAATTTAAATTTAAACTTCTCACCTGGCAATCCCTCCAATATTTGTTAATTTTAACAATAGAAAATGAAATCGGTCGAGAAAAGTTTTAATCACCAATTATCTTTTTTTTTTTAAACGATTGCTTGAAAATTGAATTTCCACGAAGAATTTTTGAAAAATTTCAGTGAAAATATTCTGATTAAATTTTTTCCAATAATTTTTTGCTAAATTTGAAATTTAAAATAAACCTTAGGGTTTTAGTCATCCAAATGCCTATAAATGCATTCGACAAACCGGTGATCGGCAAATATTTGTGAAAGACTTTTCTACTGAAACTATCTGTTCGAATACTTTTGAGGAATTCGTGGAAAGTACGGTATGTTTTGAAGGAATATCTCCCACACTGATCCATTACTTCCTACCACCTTACTACAGTATGAATCACTTTTTGGTTCAGTGAAGAGAAAAAATAATTTGCAAAAAAATTAATTTTGCCAAAGCAAATACCATTTAAAAATAAGAAAAAATTTAAAAAAAGAAAAGAAATTGGAATTGGAATTGGAATTAAATTGAGCTAATTAAATTATGAAAGATTTTCCCACAAACTTTTCCACTTTTCAAACCGTTCAAAATGTCTAAAATATTAAACGAATACAAGCTTCCGGTGAACATATACTAAAATGTTAGGCGAACGACACACTGACTTTTAGTTCAAAGGTTAAATTAATCTCTAGTTTGTTTCACATTATTGTCGGAAAATTCGTCGAACTTGCCTGTTCAACAAAG
>JABVXS010000451.1:0-31671 GCA_013365335.1 Madathamugadia hiepei
TTCTTGTTCTATTTTAGAACAAATATTTTGATAATGGTCTTCTTTATCTTTGTGAAGGGCTCTTCGGAAGTCCTTTACTACCTTTTATTAAGCTAAAGAAAATCTAGGAACATAAATGAGCAGAAAGTTCTTGAAACCATGGATTTGAAAGCCTTAGTAAAATAATACAAATAAACAGAAAACTAAAGTTGAAGCGAAATATTATCATGGTCAGTATTTTTTATTAAAAAATCACAAATTTCACAATTGGAATTTAGGGAAAGTTTCCTTAACAAATTTAAATGAGACTGAACTTTATAAGCTGTGTTTGTAATTCAAAAGCATCAATACTCGATTGATGTCAATACGGGAAAAGCATGAGCTTCAGTGTTAAACACCCATTTATTCAAAGGCATGATGCTGTCGTCTGAGAAAGTGAGGTATAAATACTTGAATGTTTCCGCAAATACAAAACTCTGCTGTACATCATCGTGTGTTACTTCTGAACTGTACACATTCTTTATGCCCGAGTATCTGAAGAAGTTACTTCGCTAAATATAAAAACTAGCATTTGATCTGTTTTTGAAAAAGAGTGGGTTGTTGAAAAATCGACTTGATTTTCAGTTTTTCATAGCCCGTAAAGCAAGTACGCAACAAAATTGATTACAGGTAGTTTCAAACATTTTGTGCAGAAAGAAAGTGAAATAAATTAGAACTAAAATTATCAGCTCAATGCTTTTACATCATACCGACAAAATAAAGTGTTACAAAGATTTATTGAAAAAGAAATGAATGGGGAGCAAAAGACTTTCGATGAACAGTTACTAAATTCTTAAAATATGTTGCTGATGACACTAATTAACTTACCCTGCGGGTGTTCGACAGTACTTCTCAATGTTTTTGGCAGCCATCCAACACCACTCCCTGTATTTTTTCTTTCGTGTAACACGCCATAGATAAAACCATCCCTCAATCACCTAAAACTGAATCTATTAACAAAATGCTCCTAACGTATCTGCCAAATGTTTCCCAAAATGTTGGATTCAGTAAATCACCGAAATGGAAAGAATAGTTCATAATCCTAACTTCAGGTCGAAGTATGTAGTATTTTTCACTATCTCTTACTGCCACTGCCTCCACTTCATCAGTGAATCGAAACGATTCAGGGCCAATACCGGTGGCTGCAAATCAGTTATATATCGCAAATGTTGGATTCAGTTAATTATGAAAATGAAAAGAATAATCCACAATCCTAATTTATGAAATATGAAAAATTATAATCCTAACTTCTGAAAAAAAATTCCAGTCTTGATGCATGACCCATAAAGATCCGCATTTTTTAAGTGCAGTTTGCCGCAGATAAATAAGGACATTACCAGTTCTAATGTATGACTCATGACATGTGTTGGCAATTTTTTCCGCAAGCCTCAACGTATTACTGCGTCTCTTCAAATTATTTTCATTTAAGGCCTCAAGAGCAAGCAAACCAACAATGAAGCACGCCAAATGATCCATTTTGTGCACCTCACGTTTTCCCTTTAGCTCTGAAATATCTTTTACTTAACAACATATAGGTGCAATGTGGAACATGCGAGGAACGGAAACAGTTTGATTTTCTGATGTGAAATGAAAAAAAAATCGAAAGTTACGAACCAATAAAGTAGGCGAGGTGATTTTGTTTAGAGTAACGCAACAAATATTTCTTGATGGCTGTTAACGCTGCATCATACATTTCTTTGTAAACTGTATCATTTTTACCTGACCTAAGCCACGATTTTAGCAGATATTCATAGAAACTGTCACCCAATGCACCAACTGAGACATGCTCTGAACAGAAGCACAGTTAAAATTTTAAATTACATCCAACATATTGCATAATTTTATAAAATGGCTCAGAATTAATGAAAAATTGAGTCATTTCTTTAATAAGGATGTAAGAATTTAGCTGCTTACAACTGTTTCATCTTGAAATGGTTAATTTCAAAAATAATGTGCAAGGAATCTGTAAAGAAAACTAACTAGGACCCCATTTTCCAGATTTTGGATGCAAATAATTCGGATAAAGACCATCTTCCGTCCTTACAGAAAGTACCATTTCCCGTATTCGCGCAACCTTAAATGCAATACTTCTTCAAGACAAATAAAGCACCTAAATGAATAAAATGAGTTTCATTAGAAAAGAAATAAGTTCCACTAAAGAATTTACTATCACTACAAGGATAACTATTTACAACTATTTCCTGCCTTGTGAATCAAATAATTGAATAATACATGTATCAGAATTGTAACTATATCAATGCAACGTACAAGTTTATTATGCGTTTATACTCTCCCCCTCTCTCTTGTGTTTTCCACCTCAAAATACATAAATTACTTCAAAAACCAATTCATAAAAGAATGCAGCACTAATTAAAAACAAACCTTACTGGAGTAGATGAAATTTTGAGTGAGCTGAGATAAATAATCTAATTCCAGCTGTAACGAACCAAACTCTGAGAGTATTGAAAAACCACCACTAGCCCAACCCCAATTATGCGAACGGCCCGAAATAGGATTCACAAGGGCATAAGGTATACCAGTTGGTGTCTCAAAAGCTGGCAACAATATGTTTGCAACATCAGTTGCCTTCTGTATGTACATCTAAAAAAAAATTGATTTCCAACTTCAACAGCAACTGCTCAATAAATAAAAATAAATTCCTAGCGCTTTGAAACGTATATCATAAACAAAACGATAATTCAACATGCTCATAGACAATGTGCTACTCTGTAAACGTTTGAATGAAAAGAAAATCCACCGCGTGCTTAAGTTTAATCTGAGCTGAAATTGAATATGAATTGATTAATGGTATAAATAAAAAATTACCCTGTCCTTAGTCAAAGCGTAGGTAGCCAACAAACCTCCTATGAAGCGAATGTTTGTCTCAAAAACAGATACATCAGCAGTCTGAAAATAACAAAAAATTCAAATAAACTACCCGTATAAAACTGATTAATTAGATCGATAACAACTTCCTCCTATTTCATCAAAGCATGTTTGCCAATTTTTTTGAACACAAAAAATTTTTACGGCCAAGACTAATATGCTACCATAGCACGAAGAACACATCATGACACTTATAAGATAATCCAAGTAACTTAATTTTCAACATCCATAACCACCAATATATTCCTCGAAAAAATAACTAATCCAAGAAATTCGGAGAAACAATTGCTTTTTGTCCTTGAAGTTTCAGCGCTCAAAAAAACAAACACCCATCTTCTGTAGGAATATCGTCTTTTCCCATTGCCAGTCATTTTAACCTATTATGTGGTAATGGTTCTTCAGAAACCTGTTACAAGAATTCTGCCCGAAGTGTTTATTCCATTTTGCGAAACATTATTCTCTCAAAGAGAAAAAAATCTTATAAATCAGACGCTACATCCTTGATAGAGATGTCTCACATACATAACAAAACACATTTAAAAAAAAAACTTACAGAAACCTTTAGATCGAAAAAGTTTTTGACCCAGTTCCGGCCCTCCTCATATTCTTCTTTTAGTCCCATAATATACAAGGTATCAAGAGCATCCACAATAGTTGCACCAAGTTTTCCGCTACCAAATACTGACGCACTGTGTTCAGAGCGTGATAAAGGTTTCAGCTCATTGAAACCCCATGCGTATTTCATATAATTCTTCCAAGCAAACCTGGTCATCTGAAACGCGAGCTAGATTTAGTTAAACCATAACTTGTAAATTCACTCCAGAATCACAATCAAAAGGGAAAGTCCTATTTAATTCCTGGCTTTTTAGCAAAAATTTTGAAATATCATCTGTTTGTTTGCTTTTAATTCGTTCGCTATAATTTCAAGTATTGCTAGAGTTTCAAGTTCAAGTAATTGTCTCACAGCCTAATAAAATGTGAAATTTGTACATTAATTATGAATTGACGGCGCTCAACCCATACGGCGTCAGTCTCATCTTCCATCTCCCTCGTTTTTGCAGCGATCTGAGATTTTGCCAAATCAAATTCATGCTGTCGGACCTGAGCCAAAAAACGGCTTCTGTCACTTCGGAACAGCCATCCAGATCTGAAAGGAACTGAAGTGTTCACTGGATTTTTACAAATACAAAGAGTAAGGACAGAAACTAAAGTCACTAGCAATCGTCTGCGCTGCACTTCTAAAATTTGCATTCGAGTTTATCTCCTGATTTGATTATGGTATTGTTCTAATCAAACATAAGTTAATAAATGATATAATGTTCCTTCTTGTTGGAGAATTCGCATTCCTAACGTATTTATGCGACGCAGATCGTGAAAGAACTTATGCATTAGACCGTAACATTTGGAAAATTTTTGCCAGGTAAACACTAGAATTAATACAGTTACTACTAAAATTTCCGTAACAAGTTGCTCAGAAACGAATAACCTGAAGCTGTCGTCATTGGAAGGCAAGTAGTATAGGGAACAAATGAATGAGAAGAATACCATTACAGCAATAAGGGATGATTTCCTCCAATAAAGGACGACCATACTCCATCAGTCCTGGAAAGTCAGCTTCTTCAGCACCAGAAAAGTCTGACAAATTTCTTTCTAGGTCAAAATTTTCCACAAAGCACACAAAAACTTCAATGCAACAAAATTGCACAAGTATTGTCATCAGTCTCTAGCTAAGAATAATGCTGAAGCCGTCGTGTCACCGGGGGTACATAACAACGATAAATGACCAGCTTATTTTTGCGTTTCGTTTGTTTTCCTCATGCGGTACATTTTCTCATGTTGAAAATGCACCCATAGAGAAAGTTGGGATCGCTTGAGCAGCCCAGACATCTGCACATCTTCTTATGTTCATCTTATTTAAAGACACTAGCAACACTCTTCCATTACCATTACTGTACTTTTGCAAAAATTACGAAATTTAGTGCAACTGATACTCGTTTGGATTCCCAGCACTTTCCAACGTTTTTCAAATGACTTTTACGAATGATATACGTGTACCACCTTGAAATGAGTGATGCCTTGGAAGCAATTCCTACCTGAGATTGTTCTCATTCGATTTAATACGAAAACGCGAAGCTCCGATTTCAAGCTGAACCGTCAGATGTGACTTGAATAATGGCAGTACTACGAAAGAAAAGTAGCTTTATTAGCTGTTCATTCACCCACACACCACTTCATTCAATCAAAAGTGATCAATTTTAGCAAAGCATGTAGGCAAGAAGCGCCGCCTGAAAGATTAATGTCACGAATTTTAACTGTTGTACGAGCCTCTAATTTACATTCCTCAGTTGCTCGAATTTTATAAAGTACGAGTGGTTACTGTGCAGAATTGACAATCCCTAATTTCTTCACTCACAAGTCATGAGAACCTAAACCATATTTTGCTTTTCCACGTTACGTTGATTGGCAGCCACTATGCTCAACAGCGATTTGATTCGTTGAAAACATGGCCTCCAACAATTGGACACGGCCGCATTTATACCATCCGTGAAAAAGTGAGGCGGTAAAAAGTGTTCGAAATTTTCGCGGCAATGTTTTCGAGGGAGTTTGCGAGGACATGGTGCGTTATGTTGCAGCGATGTAGTAGTGTGTTTCTATAATTCTCCTTATGTGTTTATACTGAGTTGTTCGGATTTTCAGTTTAATTCACTGAGCATTTGCTTGATGCAATTAAATTCTTCATGTTTTAAGTGATTCTTGCGCTGTTTGTTTTACGAAGAAAAAATAATCTCAGATTGCTTCGGTACTTAATTTCAAAAAAGTGATATATATCATCCCTACAGTAATATTCCTTTTGATCAGACTGTGCTAATATTGTCGTGGAGCAATGAAATGTTAACACGAGATGGAATTTTGGTTGTCTTATCAAATTTCTACAATATTCTATCCAAAGTGACTCCATATAAACAATTATGTACAATCATATCCTACCACATTTGTCACGCTATATCACAGTAGGGGAGGGGAGGCAATAAGTCACGTATTCGATACCTTGCTCGCAGTATATGACGCACATCGTTTTTCTGAAAGAATTTTTTCAGGCTAAAGTGCAATAGTTTAGCAGTCTATCCCAATTACGTAGCAACCAACCATATTTCTGCCAAACTAAAGACACTTCAAAATATGCTTCTCATGTTGAAATCCACTTGATTTTTATCCAAATGCGTGGTGCACCTAAGATAAGCAATAAGTCAATATCTGCTACCTGCTTGGTAATTTGTTCCAGAAACGGTATCAGTTTCAGTAATTCCTGATCGTCCTGTTGAAAAAACCAACTTTCAATAGGTATACCGTTATCGATCTGATACGCAAATGATTGCAAAGAGTTGTCGATAATTATTGTTTTCGACAGATCCCTTCCCAAAATGGTCAAATCTTTGATATAATTTCCGTATACAAACACGCAGTGCTCACGGAAAAGGCGATGACGGATTAATCGTTTCCCCGGATCGAGCAGATTCTGCAAAAATATCAGGGATGATGTGAATTTACAAGCTAAACAGACTAATCTGTACTATGTAGGTCTCAAGATATTTCTTAGTTTTTTTTATTTTTAAAATATTAAAATTTGTAGAAACATCTCCTTTTCTACGATTTAAAGGCTGTGGAACACTTCCAATTTGTTATTTTGAATTTTTTGAGCAAGCAAAAAAAAATTCAGGACTTTAAAATACTTTGTTTAGAACTTCGGATTATTTTACTCTTTCAACGGTATTTGCTGCAAAAAAATGCAGTGCTTTTCTAATTCTAATAAATAAATGTTGATGTGGCTAGTGTGAACATTAATGTGGTGGATATCCAAAACGTGATAATCTCGAATAGTGATATGTTTCAAAACCTACCAAAAGTTTATCAGCATAAACACGTTTACTTGCTGTAAATAAGATTATTTCAAACGAACGCGACAATCGTTCCAAAAACTCTTGCAGATGTGGTCGTACACGAACGTAAACCTTCAACAAGAAAGTTTACAGCTGTTGCCTTTCTGATTCTCTGTGTGGGTGCTGATAGACCAAATAAAGGGAGATATTAACGAACGGTATATATGTTCGAAGCCCGCAAAACAGTAATATGAGATGTGTCACCTAAGCTTTACGCTTGCATACATCATTCAGTGATTTAGGTCACTATAACATTTATGTATTTTGGAGACTTAAAACCGTCTTAATAACTATTCAACCCGTTTGTACTGCATTACGAATTACAACTTCAGATACTTAATGATTTATTCCCAGTCATGAAATAGGGTTTTTCCAATACTCAATGTAATGTAGCTAATTTAACGTATCAATTCCAAAACACGAAATCCTCTAACTGGAGCGAAATATTTCATTCTTCTGAATATTATATTCAAGTTTGTTTAACCAACGTAATATAATGAAAAAGCTTCCCACAGACCTGGTAAGTATTTTCCTGAAAATGCACCGGAAATGTTAAGGAAGCATCGGGTAATTCAGTTAAGCTGCAATGTACCAATGTTTCATCCTGCAAAATATCATCTATAAACTCAAAAATCACGAAAATGTTTCATCTTAAGAAGCACCGCTGTCTCTAAAAAAACATCACATATGCAAATTTCTTAAACTTTGAGTGGTTTTAAGAACGTGTATGTCTCATCAGAAAATGTAGCGCGCAATAAAATTTGTAGAACTAACCAAATCAAGGACCAACGAAAATTCTGGCGTTGAGCGTGTTCGAGGTGGCAACGCTGGACATCGGTAACGCATTTCATCACTAAGGGGCGGTAAGTGTCGTAGCAAAAATATTCTAAAACTTAGGTGTTTTATACAATTCGAAAAAAAATTTATTTCAAAAATTCAATCCATATTTGTACATGAAATGCTATGAAAGAAATGGTTGGGAGACAAAGGGTGTCAGTAAAGAAGGCAGAAGATGACCCCTGTAGAGGTTAACCCGATACATGGTGGATAACGATGATGATATGGTGGTGAAAACGAAAACTTACGAATCGGCATCAATGACCGGATAAACATGATGAAATGCGTCAGTTTCGGAAGTGCTACAAATGAGAGATAATGTATCGATAGTGTCATCATCATCCTGATGTTGCTGTTTGCTTGTGCCAACGGTAGAGTAATTTCGGTGAAGCTCCTCCGAGGAGGAACTACCCCTCTTCCGTGCTTCCTTCAAATTCAGCAAAGCTCCTATGTTAGCTATCTGAAAATGAACTAATCCACAATCATCATTGGCAATGATTAAAACAATGAATAATATAGGATGGCGGTGAAGGAAGGGTCAGAGAATGATGATGATGCGGAAACCGGAAGTTACGCAAGAGCGGAGGACGACGACAACAAGCAGACCACCTGCTCACTTTTCCCTACTCCACCCGAATTTTCAGCATCAATAAGGATACATGGACAGGAATGACAAACAAACAAACAAACAACGAGCTTCGAGCATCTTCTGGCAACGCAAACGAGAAAGACGTACACAATAAGAGAGAACTTTGAAATCAGCTGGCTCCAACAACCACCAAGCGACACAGTGGCAGTCATCTTATTAACGACGAGTCCTCCGTCACGATCGATTTTTTATATATATATATATATATATATATACACACACACACCACACACACACACACGCACACACTTTGCTATATTGCTTGTATTTCCAATCGATCTGACTGACATTTATCGATTGATCGATCAATCTCGGCTGCCACCACTACAGACGAACTTTCCAGCATTCAAAATCCATTTACCTGTTTCTATCATATATGTATGTGCGTATGGGGAGGGATATATTTCTACCTGCCGGTTTGTCTGTCCCTTACTCTTCGTGTATGTTTAACAACTGGGAGTATTACTCTAGTTAACTTCCTCATCTTTTTGTCGTTTCGTCAGTGCCATTCCTAAATGGGTATATCTCTCTTTCTCTTTCACCACTACTTATGTTAACCACTTTGTGAGCACATTGATTTCATTGCTTTTTAACTCTCTCTCCTCTCTCTCTCTCTCTTTCTCAGTGAAGGAAGCAATAAATGTAGGACAAAAGCTTCCGATGATGAAACAGCAAGTTCAGCATCTGTTATTAATTAGATCATTAAATGGATTTCAACAGGCGTAAAAATACTACACCGGATGTTTAATTTGTTAACCACTTACTCCGGGATTTCTATGTGTCGCCCAAATCATCAATGTTAACCATGTACTCCGGGATTTCTATGTCTCCCCCAGTCAGCGTTTTTAGCCATATACCTCGGGATTTCTATGTGTCTCCCAAATCAGCGCTGTTAACCATATACCTCGGGATTTCTATGTATCTCCCAAATCAGCGCTGTTAACCATATACCTCGGGATTTCTATGTCTCCCCCAAATCAGCGCTAATTAGCTTTTTTTTTAGCAACGTATTTGTTGATGTACCCACTGAATAGATAAGCTTAATTACTGGCTTAATCGTTCAATTCTTTGGTATTTCATTTGCATTTGTTCTTTTTTTATATTTAAAGATGGTAAAAAGGAAACGAAGAGAAAGACCGAAATATACAGACGAACAAGTCTCGAGTAGTCGTAAACGTTTCAAGAGTGCATCAGTATCGCACCAGGATGATAGCGAGAATTCAGTTCCGGCAAATGGTAAGCATCATACCTTTACAAATTCCAGTACTGTTTAGATTTTTAAAAGTTCATAAATATGCTTAAAATTGGTATGTTTAACATTTAAACGTTTGATTCAATTATTTAAGGTGTCTCGGAAACGTTGTATGGCCGAGAAAAGGAAATGGCTTTTCTGGAAAAACTTCTCCATGAAGGCATAGTCAACAAATCTCCTGCATCAATCTTTCTATCTGGACCACCAGGCACTGGTAAAACCTTGGTTGTCAAAACGCTTTTGCAGAATATGATGTCACAGTACAGGTGAGCTTTGCCAAAATTTTTTAGTCCTTTTCTATATTTCTTTTGGTCACTAATAATGTCTCTTGTGATGTTTTATTTGCGTTGACTTTGGATAGAAGATTAAAACCCAAACGTGTACCATCATTTTACTTCATGTTGTCATATTAGGTGCAGAATTGGAGATTGCTAGATTATTCAGGTTTGAAATTAACAAAATTCATGTGATTGTTTTCATAAATTACTGGGAATTTTTTTCAGTATTCAATGCAAATATATTAACTGTGCTTTGGAAAATAGCGAACGAGATATATTAATGGCAATTGTAAAAAGCTATAAGAAATGCAACAAAAAATTTTCAGTTGAAAATTTGCTTGCGGAATTTCACGATTTATGCGAAAAAATGAAAAAGCATACGTGAGTACCTTCTAGATATGCATGATTTTTTAGAGAAGTTCGTTATTTCTGTTTTGGAATTATTAGTGTTTCAATACTACTAATTTTTTTCCAAGTATACACTTACGGTAGACGCCAATTCATTTCATTAGCTTTCAGTATTTTGGTGTTGGATGAAGTAGATTACATAAGACAGAAAGATCGTGATTCTGTTTGTTCGATGTTTCAATGGTCTAACCTTTATGAGAATGTTTCACTTATCGGTACGTGTTTCAGCTACAAACTTGACATTTATTGTTTATTTGAAATGCTTCACAAAACGATTCTAAATTAAAAGACAATTTGTCTCGTTTAGTAATTTTTTTACCAAGGAATTTTGAAATTCTATGAGCGGACAATTTCAGCACTTTGTTTTGTGTTGATTACAGTGGATGCAAATTTTTGTTGATATAAAGACTGATTGTAAACTGAAGAATTATTTTAGGTATTGCTAACACATTGGATATGATGGAATTGTTGAAGCAGAAATTGAAGTCTGTACCGAAACTGGTTGTTTTCGCTCCATATACGGAAGTTCAATTACAGCATATATTGTCAAAAAAATTGGTGAGTGTTTGATAATAAACAACAGCGATTTCCGCTTTGCCAACTGCGTCAGTGAAATCGGTAAATATTTTGTAACCGTTGTTCATTTGGTAGTTTAGGGAGCTATGTTTAGAAATGTTTTTCCTAACTAATTCTACTGTTCATACGCTACTTTCGAAACATAGATTGAAAGAAGTGATATTATATTTCAATCAGAACTATCGTTCTGATTAAGATCGAGTTTTGCACATGCCTTTTTCTTAATTAACCCTGTGAAATGTTTGATTTTCTTGCATTAAAATTTTTTGGTTTTTAGAAAATCAATGATGATGCTGATGTGGTAGAGCTTTGTGCTCGAAAAGTAGCTGCGATAACAGGAGATGCGCGGAAAGCAGTACAGATTGCTCGACGGTATTTTTTCTTCATTTAATTTTTTGATAACATTTTTTTTTTTGTTTTGATCTCTTGTGATGTAAGCGTCTTTTACCGTTATATTTTTACAATTTCAGTTCATTGTCGTCAGCTTCATTAAATGGAAATATTTGTCGAAATGTCTTTGGAACTCTAAGTAGTGTTTATGGTTCTCCATCACTGCAGTCAAAAATACCTCTGCAGCAAAAGATTCTTCTAGCTACAGTAATTCGTCTCGCTGCGGATAATTGTTCGAACGCAGTTGAAAAAGGTTAATACAATTTGAGTTTTGTTTTTTGGCACACTGCGTCATACATTGCTGATTAATTCAAATGAAATAATAACATGTGGATGAACATCAGCTCTACCAAGAGTTAGTTATAAGCATTTATAAAATCATCTGTTTTTGTCGCAATCGTTAGCGTAGTAGTTCGATCAGGTTATTGTGGCAAGAATACCTTTGTACATTTTTCAAAATGAGCTATTAATGGTATAACTGAAACATGCATGTTGAAATTAGCATATGATTCTCGTATATTGGAACAACTTTTTCTATAAAGGACCACTCATTCGTTTATTATTCCTCTAGATGGCTTGTAACTTTTATCACAGTTTCTTATAGACCCTGTATTTTTCAGTGATTGAGCAGTTTATTTCATTTATTGTTTTTCCTCTCTGAAAGCATAGTATTTGGGTTATGATAGTGCTGCATATTTTTTTTAGAAAGTTGCAGTGTTGCGATGAAATAGTGAATGCTTTATATTTTCGTAATCTCAATAAATGTTTTGAGAGTGTGCTAAAGATTTTTTTAAGGTTGTCTGCTGTCAAATTATAAGAAAATATGCGAGTTTTTATCACTGCCAGCACTTGAAATGGATGAAATACATGAAGCATTATCCTTGCTCGAGTCACAGTCAATTTTGAAACTGAAACATTCTTCATATCAGTTGCTGATTGATAAAGGAGTAGCCGGGAAAATGATCGCTGATTCTGCATTAGTTTCGCTGATTAATACGGTTCATTTAAGCAAGTAGTATAACTGATCAGTCCTTAAGGGAGAATTAATGGAGTTCAAAACTGTGATGTTTTAATGTTTTCATTATTGCTAAAAGAATCTCTGATTTTTCTTGTCAGTCGACAGTTTTCTTTATTTCAATTTTTTCAGATCTCTTATGCGCTCAATTAATTTCATTTGTTTTCCTCTCATGCTGCCGAATTGTAAAATTGGTTCTATGAATAAAGTGTTTTAAATATTACAATTCCGAATAAGCATTATGATGGGTCGCGTTCACCAAACATTTCTGTTGTTATCAGAATACGTGCTATAAAAGTTTTTACTGATATGCTAATTGATTCCGTCCACGTAAATGTTCTCGAAACGGCGATAGTGCGTGCGAACCATCCGGACATGCATTGATACGTGGGTATTGATCATTTTCAGTATGCGGCCATTATCGGACGAAGAAGCAGAAATTGTTTTTAGAAAGTTAGCGCATTATGTTGGCGACCATGTCAGATCGCTAATTGAACGAGGAGATGGGACCTACTGCTTCAGGTTACATAAGGTGGCCGTTTTTTTTTTTTTGATTTTTTGAAACAGAGGCGATTTTTCGATAATTATATCCAAAGTGTTGTAGGACCGAGTATATTATTGCACGGAGACGCTGATGCGCAAATCAGCTTGTGTGTCGCGAGAGCAGTTGCTCAGCTTTGGTACATGTCTTGGAAAGTTTACGAAGACGAAGAAATTTCGCATGCACATCACTGCACTTGACTACATAGCGCCCTATGCTAAAGTACACGTTTAACAAACTGAATAGTCAAAATCATGAAAAATGTTACAATTAACATATTTAGATTTACTTTTTTTTTTTTAAAGCTGGACATGTATCAGGGTAATCTAGCGATTCAGAACTTCATTACAATAGAACCTTATTAAATGATCATAAAGCAGGCATTTAAAAATGCTATTGTCACCTTTTTTATATTTAGTGTAAAGTCTGGGTGAAACCGAATGCTGAGCAACAATTTTTGTACGGAAATAATGTGTTGAAATCAGGAATGAATAGAATGACGGAGGGCGTTGGATCGCACCAAGGAGTTGTTGTATATAATATGAACGATTTACCACTCGGATTTGGAGTTACAGCTAAGGTTTGATTTTTCAGAAATTTTTTGAGCTGAATACACAGCTTTTCTCTCGGTTGAGGTGTATAATAAGTTTTGCAGTCCTGAATAGATCATGTTAGAGTGCACTTTAGTTTGCATTTCAAACAATGATTTTCTAATAAACCCAAACTTCAGATTTCGATTCCAATTCGTTTATGAAACTCACGTGAGATATTTTCAATTCTGATTTTGTTTGAAATAATATATATTTAGAGTACGGCAGAATGTAGACGCGCCGATCTAACTTCTATTGTTGTACTGCATCAAGCTGATCTCGGAGAGTATATTCGTAATGAAGCTGTCTTGACTTAATATATTTTTACTGTTATAATGTCTGTGTTGTTTCCACTTTCATCTACCTTGGAATTTATGAAATCATACGAGTTGGTAAAAAATGTTGAAAAGTATGTTATAAAATACACAGGGTATAGGCAGTCGTCAAATTCAACAGAAATGAGATTGAGGCTTTTCAAAATCCCACTCTTCAAGTAATCAAACATCGGAATAAAATTTCGCCATATGTGCGCTGGCACCTTTTGTTATACCCAGAAAATTTTTGGATAGAACTGTTGCTCGTTGTTCTTGTGGAAGTGAAGCGTAAAAATCGGTGAGCGCCGCAAAAGATGGAAACCGACCAACAATGAGTGATGCTTTCTGAATGCTGATTTGCGGGCATACGACAAGCTGTCGTAAGAAAACATCTTTGACACTGCGGCACTGGGTTTTTTTCGATGTTTTTTGGAACTTCTCAAAACTCATTCCCGTTAACTGAAACAAAAGTGCTTCAAATTAGCCGTCTTGAGAAGTTCTGTATTAATTATCCAGGTCTAGGATCGATGACGCAGTCAAGCTGCCGTTATTTAGTACAGTAATTCTCGTAAGTTAAAATAGAAGTGTTTGTTTTGGTATAACTGTTTATGGTGTAACCAAAGATCGAACTTGACACGGCGCTAGTGTAGGTAACAACACTACTTTTTCTTTTATCTATTTATGGCATTACTTGGTTTATGAAGAGTAAGCTAACGATATTTCATGAATAACCTCTTGGGTTGTTGCCTTTCTTACTAGTCGCTCCGTAATTTTAGACAAAACAAGTGACGTATGCTCCACATCACTTGTACGGTAAACCAGAAATCTGCAACTCATCTTCATGCATTTAGTAGTATAATGATAAAGTCATTTAAAAGAATGAAAGTACCGATTTTCTATGTGAGTAGTAACGAGTGCTTGTTCAAGAGTAACTGAGGAAGCCGTGAGTTTTTCCAAGATATAAACTATATTTGGGATTCCAACTGATATCAGGCGTTGCTTTTGCTCTTCGTATCTGGAACTACAAACGATACAATCGCAGCAAAAAATTTTCCCCTGAAAACTCATTTTCAGGAATCACTGGGAGACTCAACCTTTTTTGCACTATACTAGACCATAAGTCGTCCAATGTTTTGCGTTCAACGATGGTGTCAAGCACCATCTCTGTGCCATCATACATACGCATAATCCACAAATAATCACCAACAGATAATGAACGCATTTCGTACGGAATCCTCTGGAAACGGATAAGCTTTTTAAAGCACTTGAGGTGTTCCATTTCATAGCACAACTAAATTCATGCAGTCAATTAAATTTTCGTGACCAATTGTTATTGGAAGCTCACCACCAACCTTCTTATGAAGCACGCGGCACATCTGATTGAATTTCTTGGTACTGGCACTTTCCCTATTGTCAATAATTAATATTATCTGAAAAAAACTAATCTGTAGTTAACGAATACTTCCAAACGCACTTTAATTCAAAATCGGTGTACAGGCATCATTTTAAAAAAATTTAAAACAGAATTAAACAAGTTAATCGATAAGGTCATACTTGAGCGGTTTTAAATGTAGAAGGATGGTAAATAAGACTATCACCATATTCCTCTAATTCATTGGAAATCTGTTCTGCCTTATCATCGGCAACAGGACTAATTAATTCAGAGTCATAAGTAACATGATTCGCTATGTTAACATCCAAAGGACCAAATCTTCGTATAGCTCGTACTGCACAATACGGTTTATTTATGGTCACTGAAGAACAGCTAGTACCTTCACTTTCTAGCACTATTTTCTCCGACAGCTGTAATGGATCAACTGCTTTCCTATGACGTTTACGTATACAATTATGACTTGGTTTCACATTCTCCACATCCACATCATCCTCAGCCGAGTGTTTTACTCTCTTTGATTTAGTGATATCAACATCTGCAGATGACTGCACAGTTCGAGGTGGTCTAAATTTTCTATCCTTAAACTTCGGATGGTTAAGGTACTGCAAGAATTCTCCTCTTTTCATCTGACGAATTTGTTTCAAACTTGGTACATATGGATTTTGTGAGCGAAATATGTCCCATGCTTCTTCGAGCTTCCGAGCTATTTGATCACCAATACCTGAAAACAATAAAACATTAAATGACCATAATTTATGATGAAAACAAGTGATAGCTAAGTCCACTTACAACATCACGTCAATGAGTGCTGCAGTTTTCATATGCATATAACTTGTATCATCGATTAAAGTATCTCTGCAATTTCATGCTTGTGGTTATGCCTTTGAGGTCTACCTTCCTCTGAATGGGTATTACAATCAAACAGAGAAAGTAAAATAAAATGCATTACCTCGAATATTTTTAAGATCTATGAAGGTAGCAATTTCTAATGGATATGCTCGTAAATTAGCCAATGCTCGGTATAAAAGAGAGCGAAAATTCCTGTCATCCACACTTTCTTTCCAGTCCAATAATACTCCGATATAAAATATGTTTCGTGGAAAAACACGACGAACTTTCACCCGACTCATACCGCTTTGTTACTATGCAAAAGTACCTGAAACCTCTCGAATCTATGAGGATATAATGTCGAACTGATGATATACAAAAATTCTCACAATTCTTGAATCTTTCAGCATTTCACGAAAATATACTAATTCATTCCTTCCACTCCAACAATCACTGAGATGATCATTTCAAAAATGTACTGGGCGAAATCCATTATTTACAAAGCTTGTCACAACATTCCATTGCAAGCAAGAAAAATAGGTTCTACATCAATGTTGTAGGTGCTTGTAAAAGTGTAAAGTTCAGGCAACAGAGTTACATGTGGACGGAAATAAGGTCAGATTTTTTTTTTTTGGCAGATAAACCAAAAAATGTCAACATTTATTTAACAGACTTAATATGTTAAAGAAAAATGTAAGATCACTGTATTACCTCGTCACTGTACAGGAAACGAAGGATAAAAAACGATGAACAAATAGAACAATGACAAGAGCACTGAAAATTCCAATATTTCACATAACGTTGCATTTAATGTGGAGAGCATATATAAGAAATTTAACTTGAACAAAGTAAGAAAATACTTGAAACTCATATAATTTTCTGAGCGAAGTGTTAACAAACTATCTGCTTTTCCGCGCTTCTTTGTTGCTATCTACTTCCAACAGAATTTTTTTTTACAAAAAGGAAGACCTTTGGCAGTAGACAACCATCACGAGAAACGAAGTAATTAAGCCAATATTGAAATGAAGCTTAAATTCTGCAGGAATTACTATTGGTCTTCGTAAACATCACAATTTTAAAATCTGAAGGTAAGAATGAAAAAAAAAACGATTTGAAGATTAAAAGGCAGTCTGGATGAAAAAATTGCCGCAAAATAACACAAGAAAATAAAAATAAATGGGCAATTGGAAACTGTTCAGAAATGAATTATGTGAACCGACTGACTGAGGTATGACTGACCACCACACCGGGCTCAACAGCTCCAACATACAAACATGAACGCACATAGAGGAATGAAATATTTGAACATAACAATGTTAAAAAAGATCTATCAGCCAATAAACAAGAACTGCTGAACTACTACTGGATCTCTACAGGGTTTACAGTACCACCAAAGGAAGTGAATTTCAAGAAGTCCGTAAACATCCTCTCCAAGAAGTTATGACATGGAGGTTTCTAATAACACAGTAATTTTGCATAAATAAATAAAAACTCATCCTTAATATGACACAATCAATTTTCACAAGTACCTCATATGCTATCAGTAAGAGTTATGAACTTTATTTTTTCGTGAGTAATGGCCGTCACCAAGCCGTGACAAATATTCCGCCACGAACTTCCGAGCTTTATCTCGTACTGACTCCGTAACTTTAAGCTCTGTTTCACCGACTCGTTTCAATTCTTTCTCTAATATCGTGTGTGTCAACTGCAAAATGAAAATAATTTCTAAAAGCAACGCACATTGATGTTTCTTTTCTCATATATATATACGTGTGCACATAAAATTTATATTTCATATGGAGCACTACTACACCATGCTGAACTAAAATATCTAGTCGAAAATCAGCAGGGATTTCATATACGTTGTAAACTACTAGCTCCGTATTCTCTACGAAAATTTTCTTATCAGTGACCGCAATTCTCCTCTCATCGCTATTCTGTTGACCATTCGGCGCTATTCTGTAGGACGCTCCACCTTTAACTGTCTTTTTGGAATACGTGTTAGACGATATGAAGTTAATTTTGTCTAAAAATTTAAATCTATCATACCTTTCGCAAAACATATTTATAATCGTCAGCGGATGCAAATTTCAGCTTTCGAATGGGTTCTAACATGCCACCAACATATTTGACTATTTCAACTTTGAATGCTGCACGCGAATCAGTACGATCCGTTGTAGTGTCGGCTGAAGCATTTCCACCCTCAGATTCATCAGGCAAGGTCCATACGGATTCCCTAAAGCGATATTACATGTAAATGAAAATCCATAGTTGGAAGAAATTTGAGAATCTTAACTTCTGTATATTCCATTTACATCGGTATACCACTCGCCGACAGTACATATTTCGTGAAGCAGGTATCACAGAAAAGAGCATTCTCCATAAATTTCGATCACATCCCTACTGGACTTAAAGTTACCCTTTTGACTACGGTCAAAAAGAGCAAGAAAAGGATCGAAAGTATTTTTGAATTCGGTTTTAGAAATTTACGAGAATCTTAACCTAGATAAGCATAGATAATGTTATATATATTGACAGCGATTGTTCCTATACCTGGTTTCTTTATTGTAATAATAAACAGCCCCTTCCTCCGTCGTAGCCTGTACCCACAATGATTGTTTAGTTTGCAAAGGTGGAGGGGGTGGAGGCACATCGCTTATGTCATTGGATTCCTGCGTTGCTTTGTTTTGTGTCTCTTGCAAACGTCTTTTAATTTCTGCTCGTTTCGCCTTGAGAGCTACCAAATGCTGCAAGAATTATACTACTTAGCAATTTAATCAGAACATATCAAACATTTGCTTTAAAAGAACAAAAATTGGAACATCAGAACTTTTGAAAAACTCCAACATTCTCGAGCGTTTCGATATCTTCGTCTGTTGGGTTTTCCACGTCGATCGGGCCAATCATGAGCATATTTGGATTTTCTTCCGGTGTCTTTGGCGGTTTAGGTGGTGGAGGAGAGGGAGCTTCTAAGATCTTCGTCATTTCTGCCGCGTTCTGTAACAACAAAAGATCCAAATCAAACAAAAGAATTCGAAAAGAAAATTTACTTGAGTGAATGTTGAACAAATGAAAATGAATTTTGTGGATCACCTGCGGATTTTGTGCACACGGTACCATACCCATCATAGGATACTGCTGTTGTTGATAATAGTCAATAAACTGCTGGTAAGCAGCAGAGGAAGGATCATATTTTGCATATACGGTATTCCAGTCGAAAAATTCCGGAAATGCATGATCACTGTATGGAAAATTTATTGAATCTGGTAAACCAGAAGAAAATAATGATTCCGGAAGAAGCTTTGGAGGTGGTGGAGCGTAAAAATCAGAGTCTGCAGCATACAACTCGTACATTGAACTCGGATTTCTTTCACCGACAATGTCAAACCGCGAACGACGCTTCTTTTGTTTATTTTCGCTTTCATCATCATCGTTAATGCGTGATGTATCAGTTATAGTTATTGCTGACTGCTTGAAATCTTCGTTTTCGAGATGCGTCAAATCTTTGACGAAAATTGGTAAGTCAGCTAAAACATACCCAACTTCACTATGCTAAAAAAGTTGTCAGCAAAACCTAATTAAACCTTATATCATCAAATGACGACTCAAAAAATGAAGCTATGCTTGATTTGAAAATGCAGTAGTACCACTCAAGAAGTCATACATTTGTCTGGTGACTAATGCTACATCAAAGCAAAAGTAGAGTAAAATATGAAATAGAACTAATTATGTCTTACTACGATTCAAAATAAGATCATTTTTCGGGAGACGACGTCGGTCAAAGCAACGCTTCTTTGGTGGTGGTCCGAATCCACTTAATCTCCACAGTGTACTACCGTCATCCTTCTTGTCTACTATAACTCGCTTGTTCCTTTCATCATCAGCCTTCTAAATTGGAGGCAAATCAAAATGCGCAAAAAAACCTCACAATGAAAAACAGACACTTACCCGCACATAGCGACTGACATCATATTGAGCTGAAACAGGATCTGCGCGTTCCCGACGAGGAATTCGATATTCTTCGCGCAAATCTCTCCACTTAAATTCATAAATGTTGAGAAAATATACAATTTGGAAAGAAAACTAAAATAAAGTTGCATTTACACTAGACATCAAATCAGATGATATAATTAACCTTTCCTATCAATTTCGCAGCTTTCGTAACCATTTCATAGTACAAACATTCTATTATTGGATCCGGATCTTTTGGTATTGTTAAAGCTGAATCCTCAGAAGTGGAAGGTTTATCATAACACACTGCATCTACTAATCTGTTTATGACACCTTCCACAACATCGTCTACAGGTCCTTTCTGTAAAATCAAAGGCACCGATTGTGTAAATTACAAGATAAGTTATACATATCAAAAAAATATTTAGAATCAAAATAAAAAAAAAAAACTCAAACAACGAAAAATCAAGAGCTGAACGACTCACTTTGCTAGCAATTTTCTCCACAGTTGATGACAGATGGCTATCAATAACTTGATTCTTATTCACAATAGGCATTACATCGAGTAAATCTAACGATTTGATTTGCAACTGCAGAACAGAATGTTCGTCGTCAATCGGGTAATCGGTAGCCAAAAAAACATATAAAAGCCTCAGACCTGGAAGTATCAAAATTTTATTTTATTATATGAATTTAATCCGAATTTCGGGTTAAAAAAATATTATATGAGCGCGCTTCAACAAGGTAACAAAATGTGAATTTAATTTAAACCAAGGTGAACAAAACCAACCACATTCTTGAATGAAAAGCCGTAATACGTCGGGATGTGCAAACCGAATACACTGTATTAGAGATGAACGCTGTGGTGCTTGTTCTACTTGTACCATCAATCTGACGAGATCACGAACTTGAGTACGATTTCGAGGAGGTCCTCGTGATAAAGCATTCTCTATTGCCTATAGTTCACGATACTATGAAAACAAGGAGATGCACAAAATAATAAATGTGTACTTCAAAAAACAACCTTATTGCAACGTTGGACTGATGGCTGCTTTTTCCTTTTTTTCGTGATACGTGAACCTTTTTCCTTTTTTTCTGATTTCGACCTGCACTTGGCCAATACGACTTCATCATCCGTTTCACCTCCCTCCCCTTCAGCTTCATCACTTATTTTGTCCTCTTCTTCTTCACTTTCACTATCATCACCTATTCGGCCTCGACAATTTGCAGCACCACAAAAGCATCGTTGTGCTTTTCGCCTAAACTCAGTAAATTTTCAAATAATGGAATTCGCATTAAAATAATCATAATTATTTTCCAGAACTAAAAAAATCATTCGATTTCGAAACCCACCGCACTCTCTGCCTGTTATAAAATGATTTTCGGAAAAAAACTTATAATACTCTAGCTTACAGCTCAATAACTTACTACGTCGAAGGGTGAAATAAAACGCAGCATTCCAAATTACACCAGTTTTCATACTTATTGAACTTTGGTAGTTTTTGACAAGAAACACGTTATAAATTACCCGTAGCGCTCAAGCTGATAGTCAAAAACGATTTCTTCTCCAACGGCAATTGGCTTGATCACAAAGAAACCAACTCTTAACTGGCGGTTGACCGTCCACTGTAATCCTTCTTTTAAATAAATTTTCATACAAGCACTAATCAGAATCCTTCTTCTGTTTAATATATAAAAATTGTAGCTGTGCTTATAGAAGACTCAAATTTCCACAATTGTGGTAATCAATAGTCCTTTTTATATTTACACATAAAGCCATTCTTTTTTTCCTTCGTAAAATTAATAAGCAGCTGACGAAATTATAGTTAGTTGGGCTGGATCGGTAAACAGCAGGCGAAAATTCTTATTAAAGTTACGCTGATAAAGCCATTATGAAATTATAGCCTTATGTGCAAAATATTGTTAAAATTTAAAATGGATTATCTGAATAAAAGGAATTGATTTCAAGAAAATAATCGCTACATAATAATGGAACTAACTAAACCTACAATTAACCTACATCTACTCATTTCAAAAGTCTTGATAAATTACAGTTGTCTCGATACGCTTGTACATTTCAGCATATTATTTGGATCGCCTTTTCGCAAAACCCACAGAAAGCGCATTTCAGGAAAACTCATCAACTTTGACACTGCACTTCGGTACTCGACAACTGTAATTTAAAAAGACAATTCTCCATTTTCCAATACTAACATTTTTCTAAGAGATGTTTCAAAGCAAACGCTAAACGAACTGATATTATTTGCTCAAAAAACAAATTTCACAATGCCTCTGTAACCAACAGTTCAAGATAAATTACACAGAATAACAAATAATTAAAATCATCATAAAAAGACCGAACACTACGGATAAAAAAACCGACACTATACAACACTTCAATACACCAACCGAAGAAATAACACATACCTTCTGACTTTCACAATTCGGATCACAAGAGTGATTTATGAAACGTGAAACATTTCCTTTCGTAGTTGCATCTATTACAGCACCGTTCTTTAAGGCCATAAGATAGTGATGCACATGTTTTGGGTCTCTACCATACCTGGAAACCCAGAAAGTCTTTCCCTGTACTCCACAAGTACTATGTAACCTCCTCCACCTTTTCCCCAATGATAATAATTCAAAAACAAATAACCTTCTTCCACGACGTAGCATTTCTTCAGCATCAATAACCTCACCAACGTATTCAATGATGAAACGGCCGCTAAAAATTTCGGAAACGAAATGGGTATGATAATAACTATCTGTCCCCTCCATCTTTTCCCAGTAAAAAATACACCATCTTCATTGAAGAAGTATAAAACAGATGACGTTGTGAAACAGGATTTCAGTTTTTTTCAACTCTCGCAAGGACGCCTTAACCACAGCTAATAAGACTAAAATAATATTTATCGAAAAAATGATAAAACATACGGCTCAAGTTGTTCTGCAGCCCTCAATCCCCATCCTTTCACACCTGCATTAAATATTTCAACTTTCGCATACTGTTTCTGAAAACACCAGGCGTGAACGACTTCATTTAAAATTTGTGTTCAGGATCAGAAAGTCTGTAACCAAGGATCTAATTGTCTGACTAACATTATGAAACCGTCTATTGGCACACCCTATTCCACTTGGACACCGAGACCCACATTCCGTATAGAGCTCTCGATTGATGCAACCGGAACTGCAACCTCGACCTTCTGCTATTTCCACCGACGTCGGTTCACAAAAACAACGCACAACCTGGAATAAATGAATATATAATTTTCAATCTCTTCGGTATTTACAACACGTAAATGTCAAAAGAGAATATGTAATGTATCATTATTTATGTTCGAAGTCTCGAAGCAACCCTACCTAAAACTGATACAAATACGACATACCTTAGCCTCCTTAATCAGGTTTTCATCACAGAGTACAATATTTTCATCCAAGTCTTCATATTGTGGTGGCTGACTGGCAACCGATATATCAAGTTGTCCTTCATTATCATCTAAAGCGACCGTAGTTTTCCGTAGTAACGGCTCGTTCTTTTCCAAATCAGTTGCATTACCACGTACACTCACAGTGTCAACGGTTCCGGGAGAATGTTTCCGTTCATTATCAATTTGTAAAACTTCAAAGTCTGATGGAACAACTGAATTGGTAACATTGAAAGAATACACAGAGACCGGTGCTGCTGTGGAAGCAGTTGACAGTAAAGATTCTTGTTTGCCGCCACTTACTCCAGTTTTGGGATTATCCATCCTCCACTCTTGCTCAAGAACGGACATTGGTTCAGACGGTAACTTCGCATCTTTCAAATGAAGCTCTTCAGCCTGAACATCAGCCTTTTTATCTGCAATCTCATCTATCAAAACCGCCAAATTCGTTCCCAAATCTAGATTATATTGAAGATTTAAGTGAGAAAGCTTAGTTTCAGAAGCAACACTGCAATCCGATTCCAGAGTTTCGTTTGACGCCGAATATCCGTCAGCTACTTTCTCCCACGTCATTTTTTGGTTTAAATCTTGATTTTTCAAAAACTGCATTTCACGTATTACATAATCACTATTATCTTGCGATTGGACACTAGCATTTGGTCCCGGGATGCATGAGGATACAACTGCTTCTCCAAAGTTTGTGGACTGTTCAAGCAGAGATTCATTCGGAAGCGGACTTCTGCATATATAAGAATTTAAATTGTCAGTCACTGTTCTTGGATCCACTGAAGTTTCTGCACATAACAAAATTGATTTGGCTTGTTCTTCATCTGAATAAAATCTTGGCAGTTCGCGCGCGGTAACCTCAGGTTCCCAAATCTTCACATCCACGGTAGGAAGTTCTTTCGATGTTTTCATGAACTTCCATTTCATTACTACTTTTCCTTTGTCCAACATGGAATCAGAATCAAGCTTATCTACAGTTGAAGATAAAAGCGCACAACCAGCATCTTCACACAACCCAGAAGGTTCGGCCGGTAAAACTATTCCACAAGGGTCACTTGGTAGTGCTATTTCATTTAGCGAGAAGTCAACACAGCTTCCACTTTGGCTCTGTCCATACTCTGAAGCAGTAGATACCTCAGCACTCTTTACACATCTTTCCATTTCCGAACTCACTATTTTCAGTGCACTTAATTTATTTGTAAAAAATTTTCCCTTTTCATTTTCATTAATCGTTTTGTTGGAAGCTCCTTTGTGCATCTCATCCAAACCAGTACATTTTTTCACAACAGCTTCATTTGAATCCAATGCCAAAGCATCATTCAATTGTATGCAAAATGGTGCTCCAACATCCCATCTTGAAAGCCTCTTTACTTCTGCACCTGCAGCATTTCCCTGGGTATGCATATTGATTCCACCCATCTCCGGCTCTTCATTTTCCACATCTCTTTGTGACGAAAAATTTGCGGGTTTTTGCATCTCCGAAATCATTTCATATTCATCCTTTTCGTCGACATCCATATCGACCTAGAAAAGGCTTTGAAATAAAAATATTGATGTTTTGGAATAAAATTTCAATGAAACAAAATGTCAGTAAATATCTAGCCGTTCTTATGTCTGGCTTCGCATGTGATACATCTAAGACAGATCAGTAATGCATGCTTCATACTTCAACAAAAACTTAAAATAAACGAAAACTTTCCAACATCACTCCATCCCGGCCACCACAACTAATAATCAACCAATACTGACTTATGCACAATACAGGGATCAAATTTGTACGGCATGATACATTTATGAAAGCAAACTTTGACTCCTGTATGAAATGCCGAAATTACTAAAGTCATCATGATTTAGGTACTTTACGGATATATGTTTGTATGGCAATTCAAACTATACTTCACTCTTAAAATCCATCGATTTAGGATTCATTGATGCACAAGGAAAAAAAGGAAAATATTGGAATCAAAAAAAATTTTTATCCGATCAAAGGTATTAAAATGTTTTAACTGAGAATGCAAAAATGCCTGAGTGGTCTGATTTTGGTGCCAAATACTAGTACCTTAAACTGAAGAAGCTTATTACAATAAATATGGACCCAACCAATACCGAGTTTTCGTTTTTTAAGCTGACTTCGTGCTATAACTGATATCACATAATTACCTATTTGAAGTACCAGCTGTTGCCCACACACATTAAATTACATTATACATCAAATGATAACACCGTTCGTTAAGCGGGCAGACAGCCAATCTCTTTACGATGTTATTCACAAGCCCTTATACCAACTGATATTATCTAGTACAAAAAACATACGTTCATCTACTCCCTACCTCTATTATTGACAGAATTCTTGGAAATCTGTCGTCACGAAATACATAATTTCTTGAAAAGTGCTTACTATTTCAGTAGAATCCTTTTTGTCATCCACTCCTTCCACTAGCCAGCGTTGCTTCATTAATTTAATACTCATCTCTTCCTTGGACAGCGGTAAAATAATAAATTATAAGGACATTTCCAAAAAATCAACCTAAAAATATAAAATCTTTGTTCATTTAAAACTGTCTGTAAAATAATAATCGCACGCAAAATCGTTTCAGCATAGTATCTAATTTAACTACGCCAAGTTGAAACCAAACCGCAACAGATCCCATATTATCATGTTCTTCCATACTGATAAATATGATCACTTCAGATATAAAGTGAAATATAAATATAAATTGTGATACCACTAGACTGAGACTTCTACAACAAAAAATCTGCAAAAACTGACAGCAGTTCGAAACAATACTTCTTCCTCAAACAATAAAAAGATAGTGCCCTTTTTTCTCAAAAAATTTTTGAAAATGTATGAAGATTCACCACATTCCTTTAATTTTTACCAGTCCCTGGAGACTTAAATTCAGATCAAGGTGTATGCCCCCATAGCATCGACAAAAAAGGAGTCTTGTATGTAAAAACAAAAATATTCGCTTTCATCGCGAAACGTGAGCAAAAACAATTTCCCGAATTTTCGGATCTTTTACAAATGTAATTAATGTCGGACTGAAAGAATACATGACGTTCTTTTTTCTGCTTCAACAAGACGTGAAATGAAGGTGTAGAAGAGGCAAGGCAGAAGTAGCAGTGTAACTAGGCAATTTCAAATCAGCAGCACATATCGATTGCTCTTTTCTCTCCATCTCTCCTCCGACGGCCATCTCTTAACGTAACGTTTCCCTTCATCTGCAGTCGAATCCGTTCAACAGCCGATCCTCTTTCTCTGTCCTGGAATAATATCCCGTCAGCCCTAAGTAAACTTGAGAAGTCCCAGTATCGTATATATGACAAATCACAATTAAAACATGCCATTGATACCAGCAAGATGTATTAGGTTATACTTCCATTTTCCAATCTTAAATGGTGCTTAGTGTAAGCTAGAAGTTGTTGTTTAATTAAAACTTACTGAACAAAAGAAACAAGAACTGGATATCGATCAAAATATCTGACAGTCAACTTCTACGACTTGTAGACGAACTTCAGACTCTAATTCATTTAAAATCAAAGGAAATGCAAAAAAAAAAAAACAGCATAAGCTCACAGCTATACATTTCACAATTCTGGAAAACATTGCAGTAACGTCAAATCTCAACAACATTACCGCTGATTTCAACGACGGGATCATCCGATCTGTCATTTCTGTATTGAAGTATCATCTGATCTGTCATTTCTGCATTAGTGCATTCCACATTAATGGTGAAAGTACACCACCGTTTCGTCCGCTTTTAGCTGCGCTGACTGTTGATCTGGGGGATGACAACAAATTATGGATCGTATATAGTGTAAAGTTCTGGATCACTTCACGCAGTGTAAAGGAACTTATGAGACCATTCCGAAACTCTTTGAACTCACTGTCAAACTTAACATCTCACTTAATGTCGACACTGCAATATAATCGTATTGATAACGGTTTAAAAAATCAGATTCGCAAGTCCATATTATAGAATACTTCGTCAGACTCAAAATGTAATCTCTCACTGAAATGTTATCAAACTTATGGCGTCTTTATAAACATTTTCCAGATAGAAAACATGATGCCAAGAGTTATCCATCGAAATAAACCCAAATGGACTACGTAAATTCATCAAACATATATTACGGACATTCAGAGTATCAAAGATGCATAGAGCACTTATTGAAACCGTATGTGGTGTGTGTGTGTGTGTGTGTGTGTGTGTGAGTGCGTGTGTCTGTGTGTGTAGTGTATGTGTCAATCTCGCACGTCACTTTCTATGCTCACAATGAGAACGGAAAATTAAGCTGAGATGTTTATGAATTTGAGAATTTTTTAATAAACCTGCAATGAAGGGAGTTTCATCCCATCCATTTTGGGTTCAATGAGAAGCGTAATGAGTGAGTGCCTGACAGACGAATGACTGCCAATCTCAAATTGCTTGCGGTGGTTGTCTGTTTCACATTTTGCCAAAGTCACCAATATATGTACGACAACTCAGTGATTTCAATCAAGAGAGAAACGTTGTGTGTGGTCTTCTTGGAGAAGGCGTGAGAGTGTCACCACAGCACGCAACAAAGTCGCTTAGTGCCGCACATCCGGCCCACCCACAACGTTTCTAAAGTAGCAAGGAGGTGCATTGCTTCGTGTTTCACAGGCATGTCACATCACCAAGTGGTTCACGTTGTTCCCGACGGTAAGTTGCTCGCTTAGTCATTTTGCCGAATCTGTAATCAAAGAAGAATGTTAGTATTGCAGTCCACTGTTTTTGACGGCTTACCATGTTGCAGTCCAAGTTGGCCCAGCAAGGTGTGGATCAAAGGTACAATTCGTTTTGAAATGATCTGAATGAGAATGACACTGATTGTTTCTTTTATGCTGTCAAATTGCTCAACAGGACAATTTTTGTGGCGCAATTGTCTTGCTGCGCCATTTACCATTTACCAAATCTCGGCTGCAAGTATTTATAGGATTTGGAATTAGTGCCAAGGCTATGTCAGACAATTCGAATCCATGATCTTAAGGATGGAAGATTTCTTCGTTGCCGTTCGTTGTACATTTTTCAGTCCACTCATTCCAGTTTACACCACTCAAATTTAATAAAATATCTGAATTGTTCGACTGAAGTTTAGACTCGCTTACTGATGATGACTGCTCAGAAATTTGAATTCATTTTAATTGTAAACTTCGCGAGAATATTTTACTATTTTGAGCTAGTTGCATTTGGTCATTGTTCAGATTAAAATTTATTTAAAAATCTTAAAAAAGAAATCGCGTGAAAAGTTTTATTGATTACTCTCAGCTACGGTTCTTCTCATATCTAAAAATCGTCAAGTTCAACTAATATTAGGGATGGACGATTTCACTGCTTGAAATTGATGACTAGTTTATTGTCAACTCCAAAGGGTCCTCAAAAATTCATTATCAAGCCCTTTCCATGTATCTGTTATCACTCTATGATTTCTATTTCAAATGATATTTGTGTTGGAGACCATTCTGGTTTCATACTGTTTTCTGTTCTATGTCAAATCAGAAAAGGTCATTTGAGGTCATGCTAGGTCGGGTTGAGAACCAATATTCGTTAGTGATGGTTTTGTTTTAAAGTGCAAATTAAGTATAAGGATAGAGTGGACAGCTGCCACCTTTCTAGTCCAAATTCCCATTATTAATTCCAATAAAATTTTGCAATTTTTCTGTTAATGAGACAAATACAAAATGCAAAGTCATTTAACGAAGCAGTTATATGTCCAAAAGTGAATGATATCAAAGTGATGTAATATATGGATGGATGATATCAAAGTGATGGAATGCATGGAACCATTCAACATGCCATGCAGCAAATGCACCTACCATCTGTGCCAAGGAAACTTGCTGCCTCAACCTGAAATTCCAAGAATTAAAATTAATCTGCGAAATTTATATGTTATTTGCCCGCTAGAATTTTAAATTTTGTTTATTTATTTTTAAAAATGGAAAATTTTGAGTTAAACTAAAATTTCCACGTCTTCAGTCACACTGCCTGCTACTTCCGTTACTGCTGAAATATCTGAAAGTAACTGTTAAAAATTAAACATGGAGTTGGATGGATCAAATTAAATGGTGAATCCTGAAAGATTTCAAAGAGAACAAGACTTTTTGCCTGCCATTGAACAAGGCAAAAACTTCACAGCATCCTTGGCATCGATCTGTGGTATTACTTTCGATTGAACATTGAGCAATTGTATCCTGGCCATCAATGTTCGTTCGAAATGATGCCGTCTTCGTGCATGCTAAAAAAGATTTCCGTTTCAAAATTTTTTGAAATTATATTTCAACCCTCAAGCTTACCATCGCTACAATTATAATCCTGAAATCTTAGTACCATTACATAACTGATAAAAATCTGGATATGTTTTTTCAATGACCATAATCACTAATGATAAAGGAACATTTCCTTTTATCTTTTCCTACCAACTTTCCCGAGTTGTTTGTTGGATGAATTCTAACAGCCCTTTTTGTTTTCTCAACAATTTCATTTATTATAGCAAAGTTTAAAGTTACCACAACTGTTCCATTCACTTGACTGTATTCATCGTTTAAGGATTTGCAAAATAAAGTTGAAATTGTGGAATTGATACAAAGGCTACTGATTTTATTGCTTATTTCTCAGCTTCTTAGGTTGTTATATTACGGTATGAAGTGACATCCTTGACTTGCAATGACTAATTTCACTAAATCTGAATAAGTGTCACCATTACAGAAGACAGAAGCCGATGATTAAGTACTGGTGTTTATTGCTAATCGAAAATTTCCAAATCGAATTGAAATTTAAATGACGTGAGAAGAAGGAGTTGGACCAAAATTAAAATTTGGCGATGACTTTTGGTCTTTGTTCAATCCATCGATTATCATTCATTTTCAGTTTAATAAATTAATGACAATTTAGTGTTTTGCTTTCTTTTCAAATTTGACATCCAAATTTTATTCCTTTATTTTTTTCCTGTTGCTTGTGAATACCGAAGAAAGGTAGTTGGTGAAACAAAAAATTGAAGCAAAAAGAAGCATTTTTTTAAAGGCTTAATTATGGCTTTCTAAACAAATGTTGAAGCTAATTGATAGCTTACAAGCCACAATGCTTTGTTATATTTAATTTTCAACAATTTCTAGAACTTTTTTGTAGCACTTTCAGTGAGCAGAATACCGTGTAACCACAATCATCTGTTTTCTTCGAGAAATTCCGAGCTAACGTGATTTCTTGGCTAACTAGTCAACCTCTCTACGACTGAATTCAGTGCAGAGCAACATAACAGTGAATAAATGTCATCCTGTGGAGCAGAAGGACAAGTTAACTTTTGCAACTTTAAAAAATCATTGGTTGCAGTTGAAAAGTCAAACATTGGCTCTCTGCGCGAACATCTCCGATTTCAGTCAAATAGGCCTTTTTCTAAATTTTTTTTATCCTCAGTAAAGGCCCCTTCATTCATCAAATCGCTAAAGTTCAGAATGGAACTGATGGTCGATAATAATAATAAAAAAGGCCAAGGATGAATTATTTGGAAATGAAAAAAACAATCATACCGATGCATCTCGAATTCATCGTGATCATATCTGGTTTTTCGTAAAATGGATAAATTAGTTGACCCGATGTCACGGAAATGATTGAGAATGTGACAACAGCGACGACAATATTCTTCATCGTTTAGCTACCAATGGATGCTTACCGTTTCGAGAATGATTTATGAAATACGCTGTTACCTCTGCTTTTATTGCCGTTGCTGACATTTTCAATTCGTATTTTTCTAGCTGATGAATGAATCATCGAATGCTCTTTTTTTCTTTTCATTTTTCGTTTTCGTTTTTTCAAACCAAAAAAGTATGTTTAAGATATTTTGCAAGCTATTTCTCAAAACATCCATTTTGATTGATCAAAATGACAGATTCAGTGATAACAAGTGATTCATCAACTACTTGTCGTCCTCTTTTTTGCTGTTTCGGTAAGTAAGTATAATACAGTAATACAAAGGGAGTTATTCAACTTTGTGGTACTCAAGCTTGATGGGAAGGTGAAATGCAGGACATCGCAAAATGGTATGAAAGAAAAATAAGTCTAAAAAGGATCTTTAAATTATCTGTACACCTGTCTTCTTCTTCTGTTAGCGTTTGTCCCCCTGAGATGCGGGGTCCGCTACTTTGGAGCGGTGCCTCCATACGTCTCGGTAATGTGCCATGTCAGACGATAGTCCAGCAATCTTTAGGTCACGATTTATCGTACCTTGCCATCGTTGTTTTGGTATTCCTCTGGGTCGCTTGCCTTCCACTTCTAGCTGAAGTGCTACCTTAGGAAGTGATGAGCGCTATCCCGTATCGACGTCGAATGTCGTCATTCTTTGCATGTTCCAACTTTGCGA